>LZPO01066383.1:138316-154955 GCA_001675575.1 Neotoma lepida | reverse complement strand
GGAATTCACAAAATGATCAAGAACCCTTGCTTCTTTCAGTGTTGCCCAATTCCTTAGGAAATCCTGTCTTTCTGGCTAGAGAGATCACTCAGCTGTTAAAGTGTCTCGTGTGGTGGTATAAAAATACCAGGCACACACATGTAATCCCAGTGCTGTGGAGGTGGAGATGGAGGGTCCCTCCGGCTGGCCTATGAGCCAGTCTAGCCTAACTGGTGAGCCCCAGAATACGGAGAGAGCCTGTCTCAAAGAAGGTGGACTGCATTTCTGAGAGGTAACACTCAGGTTGTCCTCTGGCCTTCACATGAATGCACACTCATGTGCATAAGAACACACACACACATACACATACACACACACACACATACACACACACACACACACACACACACACACAGAGAGAGAGAGAGAGAGAGAGGGAGAGAGAGGTGGTATTTTATCTGTGTCTCCCAATAAAATTTATCTAAGGATCAGAGGAAAAAGGCCTGGCACTCTAAGTAAAAACAGAAATAGGCAATGGTAGCACACATGCCCTTAATCCTATCACTTGGGAGGCAGGTATCTGTCTGGATCTCTGTGAGTTCAAGACCACACTTGGAATACAGCCAGGTGTGGTGGCACATGCCTTAAAGTCCAATACTAGTTAACCATAGAGGTCTGTACAGACAGACAGGAAGTGATGGAGCTGGGCAGGTAGAGGAAGTGATGTAGCTGGGCTGAGAGAGCCAATGGGAGAACAGAACAGAAAGGAATATAGGTGTGGATATACAGGAAGTCTCTCTCTTTGGAAGCTGCGGAGTTGTTGAGGTGAGGTTAGCATGTGGCTATTCCTATTCCTCTGATCTCTGTCAAGTTTTCACCCCTATATCTGGCTCCATGTTTTTTATTTAATAAGACCATTTAGAAATTCGTCTATGAGAGAGAGAGAGAGAGAGAGAGAGAGAGAGAGAGAGAGAGAGAGAGTTTAAAAAAAGAAAATCCCATCCTTACCATCTTAGGAGAAAATCAACCTTTGTCTTACTACTTGTAACTTTTGTTTCTTATATACATATACATATACACATACATATGCATATAACTTCAGAACAGGACCAATAGAAGTCTTACCATATAAGAAGTTCAAAATGTTGCCTACAAACTGGGGTGTTCCAAGAAATTTACTAAGACCAAAAAAGTATTCTTTGTTTGGGATCCAAACAGTGTCAAGGCAATCTTGATCTTGAGCCGGGTAATACAATCTCAAGAAGACGCTCTGTTGAGGAAAGAAATGAACATACTCTCAGTCAAACACAATCCAAGTGCAGTGCTTTGAATATTTTATTATCAGGGCAAATCTCTGTCTTTCCTTAAGATGTCTAGGGAAGTGTTCAAGCGGCTGAGTGCCTGAAGATAACACAGACGAGAAGATAGAATAACCATCTTTGAAGAGAGGAAAAATCTGAGAAAAAATGATTCATCAGCAAATTAATCAGGAGACAATAAACAACTGAAGAACAACACATTAGCAAAAGGTGTTGCAACAGGGAGGGCCAATTAGTCATTCTCAGGTGACTGTGGGATCAAGTTAGCACGTGTGCTAGAGAGCAAGAGCAAGTCCAGGATTGAAGGTTAAGGCAAAGTAAGGCATTACCTCATCAGCATAACCGAGCATCAAGTCCGTACAACCGACGGGGTAGGATCCATTTCCTTTGGGGATTTTACTATGGCCAGAGCTGGCAGGAGACATCACTGCTTGTATCCTATGGAACCATGCTGAAAAACAGGTTCGTGTGATTTCATGTAAACACACAGCTGTAACCCAGTCCACTTCAGACTTTACTGTGCTAGGAGTTCCAGGGCAATGAAGTCCTGCTCAATGTTTCTGGCTGTGTGTGTGTGTGTGTGTGTGTGTTCATTTGTGCGTGTGAATGTAGAGGCCAGAGGTCTATGTCAGCTGTCTTCTTAATTGGTCTCCACCTCCTTTTTTGGAGACAAAATCCTCACTGAACCTGAGCTCATTGATGGAATAGGGTGACAGGCCAATGAGCTCCATGGATTCCCTCCCCAGCACTGGGGGTTATAGACATATGCCCAGATTTTACATGACTGCTGTCTGAGCTCTGATCACCATACTTGTGTGTGACAAACACATTACTGACATTTCCCCAGCACCCTCTTATTTCTCATCCTACTCAAGGGCCTGCTTTGTACAAACCATGTATGGAGCTTTTGGTAATAAAAAAATGGAGGTAGACATGCGTCTTCTGATTAGTGTTTACACTCTGCGTGTGTGTGTGTGTGTGTGTGTGTGTGTGTGTGTGTGTGTGTGTGTGTGTTTTGAGACAGGGTTTCTCTGTGTATCCCTGGCTGTCCTGAAACTCACTCTGTAGACCAAGCTGACCCCAAACTCACAGAGATCTGCTTACCGGCCTCTGCCTCCCAAGTGCTGGGATTAAAGGCGTGCTCCCCTACGCCCAGCATGCTTACACTTCTTGTACATCTGGACCTGACATCTTTCCATAGCAATATCAAAGCCAATGGCTCGAGATGAAACTAAGTGACCATCTCCCAATTCCCCCTTCTCANTTTGCAACTGCTCAGCCCCACTTGAACCCCAGAATTCTCTATCTTGTGAATTCCAGGCCAGAATCCTGCAAGTCAAACAAACCTTTTCACAATCTCTATGATTTGTTCTTAATTTGGAATTATCCCTGATTCCAGACACAATCATTTCTTCTTCAGAATCAAGAATTCAATATATGTGGAATATTATGTGATGCTAAGAAGGACAGTGGCCCAGACTAGCTACTGCTCAAGAAGGACAGTGGCCCAGACTAGCTACTGCTCAAGAGCTGGACCCCCTAGTCTAACTACAGCCTCTGATGCACCAGGCTCAATACAACTCTGTGGAAAGGGACTAAGCTGAATCCCACAACTCTGTGGAAAGGGACTAAGCTGAATCCCCACCAACCTCTCCTGCCCTTCATTCAAACCCATCATCTATGCTCTTTGACCCACCCAATCTTGACTCTCCTTTTCTCTCTGAAGCCCAGACTCTTCCATATACCTGCAACTGCCCTCCTTTCTAAACCTCAATCAAATCCATGCTTTATTTTTAGATGTTGGGTCCATGGGCTGGAGAGATGGCTCAGGCATTAAGAGCACTGGCTGCTCTTCCAGAGGTTCTAAGTTCAATTTCCAATACCCACATAGTGGCTCACAACCATCTATAATGAGATCTGATGACCTCTTCTGGCATGCAGGTATACATGCAGAACACTCATACATCAAATATAATAAAATAAAATAAAATAAAACCCCACAGATGTTGGGTCCAANTAACAATAAATCCCAACCTGTACTTTTCTTGATACGCTGAGCCTGCCACCAACATCCACTTTATTGAACTGTGGGAACTAATTCCTGTGCTGCACACACTCTGTGTTTTGTGCTGTACAGGCTCTGCCAGACCTATGTGAAGTGTGGCACCCGCCTTGTTATCATGCAGCATTGCTCATCAAGGCTTTGAGTCTTGGCAATAATCTTATTTACATCCTCCACTGATGACTCATATGTGAAGCACCAGCCAGTGATGGAGGCTTTCAATACACAAGGCCTCCTACACAAAGATGATCCTCAGGCCAGCACCATGGGTATCACCCAGAGCTTAGACACACAGATCCCAGTCCTCACTCCAACTTAACTGAATCAAAAAGATTCAAAGTAGGCTGACACAAGGTGAAGAACTGCTGTGTCATGGTCCAGATCTCTTGGCCTGCCACACTGATAAAGAAATGATAGCAGGCAGTTTTCAAGAAAGACAGAGGATAGAGTGAAGCCCAGTATTGGATCCAAGTGGTCCTGTTTCACATACTACGTTATGGTGCGCTGGCCTAAGCAATTTAATTCCTCTCTCTGGNGCCCATTGGTGAAGTGGAGATAAAGGTCTTAACTAGCCTCAGGACAGCTGTGCCAATGAAGAATGCGGATGAAATGAATGTATTCATCACGTACCTAACACTGACTGTAGCGTGCAACTGGCAGTCAACTGCCGTTACTTCTTCCCTTCTCCAGAGCTGGTAACCTCTCACTACTCNATGGATGGGGAGTCCTTAGAAAGGTTAGCAGGTCTACACTAGGGGTTCCACTCTTCTTCAGGGCACATTCAAAATTTGGAACATTTCCCTGAAGATTTTTCATTTTTTCATTTTACCTCTTTATTGGTGAACATTCTGGGGCTTCTTTACAATCACAAAAGGTTCTTCCTCTCCCATTTCAGGTTACCTGTAGAGTCAGGCTTGGTCTAACTGGGAGGCAACAAGTCTAGGGAGTAACAGTGTAGGAGATACCTTCTGCCTGTCCTTCTGTGATGGGCAGCCAGTGTGCTGATGTGTTCCTACCCATAGGCAGCCATGGCAGGGCTAGACCAGTGGGGAGACCATTGGCTCTCACAGCTTAGCGAGGAGTCTCAGAGAACTCTTAGCTGCTTTGGAGACCCTCCATAGCAGCAGAGTTCCACAGCCCACAAGTGAGATCTTAATTCCACCAAAACCATGGGAACCTCTTCAAACAACCTGTGGTTCTCCAAAACCTTCTCTACTTTAGGAACCTNTTCACCCAGAACCTAGGAGCCACAGGTACTAAACTGGGTGCAGAAAAGGGTGTCTTACAGCTTGCACATCACATGAGCCTGCATCTCCATCTCTCCCTCTATCTGAAATCATCATAAGGAAAAAGAAGAAGGAGGCNTCAGAACAACCTCATCTTGGATGCTCTAGCTTGTGNCTCAGTTTACCTTTTCCCAATCCTCCTCANCTTTACCTGAATAGGAACTTTGGACCTATAGTATGCTACTTGGTATATATTTTTGGTAGTCAAATATTTCTGAGTCTTGGGATATATACATTCTAGAAAAATTGCATTCTCTTTTAGATTTTTATCGTCCTTCATCAGCACGTGATGGGTCTCAGCCCATACTTTAAGCCTTTCCAGTTAGGGCAGCANNTGCCTGTCATATCAGGGCTTGTGAAGAGAACAGGATAAATAATTCAAGGCCAGCATTTNCTANAGAGTGAGTTAGAGGTCAGCCTGGGCTACATAAAGCTGTCCCAAACAACCAAAAGAAGGGNTTGGGAAGANGGTTTAATGTGTAAGAGTGTTTGCCACACAAGCATGAGGACTTGAGTTCAGATCTGCAGCACCACATAAAAAATTAGGCATGGGTGCTTGGACCTGAAACCCCAGTCCTGTGGTAGGTGCAGAAAGGAAGATCTCTGGGCCTAGTTTCAGATTCAATATGAGACTGTCTCAAGGGAATAAGGTGCAAAGTGATAGAACAGGACACTGGACATTTTTCCTCTGGCTTCTGACTGTGTATATAGGTGTGGACACACTAGCTACAGATACACATGCACTTATAACACAAACATACACTCAAAGTAAATCATAACTTGAATTAGCTATATTTTCTATGTATTCCTTTGACAAGAAATTAGTCATCTATTGTTTTAATTTATTAATTATAATTTTAAAATATTCATGTATCCACTTTTGAGCATCTAGAATGAGTATGGCATTGGGCTAACACAAGTCCCAGGAAGATGAATAATTAAATAACCCTGTCCTCAAGAAACAGATTTCCAGTGATGTTTAAAGATAAGAGGATAGAAAACCTGCCTTTAAATTCTCACCCTGCACCAATAAGAGTAAATGATATAAAATGTACCCTGGATAATAATTTACCCATCATATGACTTGTTGCCAGTCTCTGAAACTGATACTTGGAAAAATTAACTACATTTCAAGTAGGTCACAGGTTCCCTGATGACAAGGTCCGCACCTTAGTCACTGCTGTATCCATAGTGCCTTCACTTCCTGGGAATTGTTGAGGGATGAATGAACTTCTGAGATACTATTCAATTACCTGTGCAATTATCAATATAAGGCACAATCCTTTTCCTATTGATCCATCTATNTCCCCAATTATGAAGTAGGGCANAGTTTATCTCNATGCCACAGAGTTATGCAAGGGCTTTTGTAGGTGCTGTGGAAAGGAGTCACCCAACCAGTCCAAACAACCAGATCCAAAGTGAATACATGTATTCAGGTATATAGATCTGTGGGTGTAGACAGTGTGACATCAATCTCTANNCACCTCCTNCTGTGTTCTCTACAGGACATAGATTGAGACACATGTGTGTCACAGTTCTTTAAGATGAACAGGCATTCACGATGCTCCAAAAGCAATGTCCTTGCAAGATAGGTCCTTCTTGGTGACATGAGATGTACNTGTCCCACACTAGCTACTCTTCCTAGTATGGTCTAAATCTCCCTCCCCTTTTATCCCCTCCTTAACACAACTGAAGAGAGAAAGTGACCGTGTCCATTCTCCCCTGGAGTTCCAAGTATCTACTTGCCTCCACTTGTCCTCATACTTAAGTAGAACAGTCACGTCCCTTTGGACCTCAGGAGGCCAGATTGTTATCTTTTCACATACCTCTCCACTTCTCCAGGACTAAGCTTGTTTGTCAAGATACAAGCAGGGTTGAAGATTGCCTTGTAAACATCAAGGCAGGTGTGCTCCTGCACCTGGTGGGGGTTGAATTGGGGCAGTAGAAGAGGGGAGGCGGAGGTGTTTGAAATCACATNCTTGTTCAGTTTGGGTCATAAAGAGAGAAGAGTGAGGCCCCTCCCTACCCCAGCATGAAGATTTCCCTGAACATATTTGCATGTCTCTATGTGTGTGTATGTATGTGTGTGTGTGTGTGTCTGTCGGTCTGTGTATATGTGGTAAGCCCTTGTTAGTGTGTGCATGCAGACAGGCATGCTCAGGCGTACATGCACATGTGTGCACGATCGTAGATGCCAGAGATTGATGAACAGTGTCTTTTATGATCACTGTTCACGTTTGCTTTTTTGAGGCAGAATCTCTCACTGAACCTGAAGCTCATCAAGTCNTCTAGGATGGTTTGCTAGTAAGTTTCAGGCAGGGACTCCCTTGTCACTGCCCACCCCCCACAACACTGAAAACTTCTTACATCAGTGTTTGGGAATGCAATCTCAGGTCCCCAAGCTTGCACAGTAGGCATTATATCACGTGGGCCATCTCCCCAGGTCCTGCACAAACACTTCTTCAAAGGACTTTCTCACAAATCGAAACATGCAGCATCTTGAAGTCACTTGGAGTCTGATGTCTCTTACCTAATGACCTAAAGTCATCCTGCCAGTGGGAAGGACGCACCAGTGGGAGGCAGCAGAAGAAGCAGAAGAGTGCATGCTGTTTGAGCAGTGCCATCTTGGGAGTGGAGCAGCGGCTTCAGTTTAATGTTCTTCACAGCAGATAGTTAAGAGAAAAGAAAAAAAAACACATGCAATGAATGTACNGAAGAGGATTTAAGTGGCTGCCAATCAGTCAGCCTGAGGTCCCAGTGATGTTGGTTAACAATGAAATGTACATTTTTTTTTTCAGAACTGGCTTTTGGACAAGTGCTGAATTGGCAGAATCCTTTAAGCTGATGGATGGCAGAGCATAGACATAACATTTTGAGACAGTTAAATATGATTTTCTCTGATTTTATAACAGTGACATTTGGTTATAAAGGAAAACATCAAATCANAATAATTATAACAAATGTGTCCCCCTCNTCATTATGCCCAAAGGCATGTCTTGTACAGATAACTAGCAGCAGTTAGTGGGCTCTGGGTAATGTTTCCATAGCAGTTTCTATTGTGATTATAATGCTCTGTTGTGGTTGGTTTTGATGTAAGTGGTACAACTGGGTGCTGTGTGTGTGTGTCCTACCACACTAAGTTTCTAAAAAGCAGAGGTCAGGTATAAATTGTTGGCCTCTGGAGGATGCTGGTATTGGAGAAATATTTTCTAAACCAATGGATTGGTGAAATGATAGAATATCAAAACTGAGACAGTAGAAGTAACATTGCAGTTAGACCCATATATAAACATCTATCTTATTAGCAAAAGGTGCTGCCCAGTGATGGAGGCTCGTGCCTTTAATCCCAGTACTCGGGAGGCAGAGCAAGCAGACCTCTGTGAATTGGAGGCTAGCCTAGTCTGCAAATCGAGTTCTAGGACAGCCAGAGCTGTTACACAGAAAAACCCTATCTCAAAAAACCAACAAACAAAACAAAACAAAAAAGGTACTCATATTTGTGGAATAATTTCCCCCTTTAATATGACTCTTTCTAGGCAAGGGACTTAGCTCAGTTAGCTTACTTAGCATTCCTGAAGGCCTGGGTTCAATCCCCAGCACAGCATAAACTAGGCTTGGTGGCACATGCCTGTGATCCTAGTACTTGGGAGATAGAGGGCAGGAGAAGTTCAAGGCCATCCTTAGCTACATATCAAGTTCAACACCAGCCTGGATGACATGAGACTCTGTCTCAAAAATAGATAGATAGATAGATAGATAGATAGATACATAGATAGATAGATAGATAGACAGACAGACAGACAGACAGACAGACAGACAGACAGACAGACAGATAGATAGATAGATAGATAGATAGATAGATAGATAGATAGATAGATAGATAGATAGATACAGATAAAAAGCTAGAAATAAAATGTGGCCCTTCAACGTTGGGAAGAGCTGATGGAAATGGTCCAAGCTACCATTGCCTCTCATTTGAATGTTGGCAATAACTGTCTCTCTGCTTTTGTCCCAGCCCAAAGTGTAAACCCAATATAATTACAGATGACTGTATTACTCCTCATTGGCTTTATATGTCATAGGGCAAACTATCATGCATGGCTGTCTTTGGTCTATACTCAATAGACTTGAAACCTTATCTCTGTCCTCTCTAATTGCACACCTGCTGTCTCCACCCTGGCTTCCCTGACTCCTGCCAAACACACCAGGTATCCTGAACTCCCCACCCCGTCCCAAAGTCTGCNCTTATTCCCACAGCAAGGCTTTCTGCCTTGACACCCAAATAACTCTCATCTCTAGGTTTTCGCTCCAGATANCTTTACAGTGAATTATTCCTGATTTATCCATTTAAAACGGGGCTCCACACTACTTCCCCACACCAGTACAGGTCCAATGCCCCATGTACACTTCTCCAATATTTGTTACCAAATGACATACTCTGCATTATTGCTTTATTATCTTGCTNTAGAAATTCAGCTCTTGCAGTGTGAGAAGTCTGGGCTCCATACCACTACTGTCTTCCAAAGTCCTAGACTAGTATCTGGTGTACAGTAAGCACTAAATAAATGCCTGTTTAAACAAATAGGAAACCTAGCAGTTTCTGATACATATCGTTTCTAACACACACTAAAACAAGCCTCACAGTCCACATGAGTGTCAATTTTGCTGACTTGAAGGAGGCACTAACTAGATGGCNTGATTATTTTCCCAGAAGTATAGTATAGAGATGTGGCATGAACAACCATCACTCCTGNGTGTCCCCTATGCCCCCTGCACATCCTGGTCTCTCTTATGGTTGGAATCCAGTCTGGACACTAATTAATGGAAACCTGAAAAGAATTGGCCTGAGACACTTGAGAAAATGTGTCTCCTCTCTCCCTTCCTTTTTCCAATACAAAACTCAGAAGTCAGATTATAGGCATGATAAGTCTAGATCCCCAGTCGCTAGGCAGAAAAGCTTTTCCAACGTGTACAGCCTTCCGTGGATAAGAAATATGCTTATGTTGCATNAAAGCATTGAAATTTCTAGGTTGTTAATGGCTTTCTGCAGCATCAAAAGGCTTTATTCTAATACCAGATCCCAGCCATTTAATCCAAGAGTATTTATCAAGCAAATACTGTATATACTCTCCATGATGGAAGCAATTGGGAATCCTGAAGAATTTGATACACTCATTGACCTAAAATAGCTTATAAGTGGGATTCNAAAGCAAGATGAGCACAAATGTTATAGGAAGAGAACTGTTAAGAGACATTCACAACTTCTTAAATGACATGGAACCAATTCAGAGCAAAAGGAATTCAGAAGGATTCCGAGGTTGTAGTAAAATCAGATTTTACCACCAAAAGCTTACAAACAAGCCAATACCAATCAGCTGGGAAAATTGTCTCTGGAGTTTCTTACAGAATAGCTGTATTTGACTAAAGATAACAGAATTTTCCCAAGTTCCTGCCCTGAGGAAATTCCTTCCCAGAGTCCTGGGGAAGACGCTACATGTGGCGTGGGGTTATCTGAGGGAAAAGAATCTACATACACCACACTCTTTTGTCTGTTAACTTTATTCCTCTAAGACAAAATTCTACTCATACAGCTTCAGTTCTGTCCAGACATTCAGGTCCTCTCTGTACCTACCTTTTCTCTTCTGTGCGGTCCCAGTAATAACTAAGCCTTTATGCTTTTGACCTCATCTTCGTCTCCTGGTCCTTCGTCCTCCATCTATACTTGCTCCTTACTCCTGGATCTGGTTTTGTATATTATCTGTCTAATTTATTCCTCTGGGATTAAATCCTATCTACATAGCTTCAGTTCGGTCCTGACACTCAGTTCCTCTTTGTCCCTTCTTTTATTGTCCTCTCATTGCCCTAGTAACAACTAACCCTTGTGCTTTAAACCTCGTCTTTGTCCTCTGTTCCTTCCTCCTCCATCTCTCCTTGTTCCTTACTCCTGGCCCTGGAAAACTCTACGAGAGATCTGCCTTACCATCTACAGAATCTCTGAGGTCTTGTAACAGCCCTTATGCTTTGAGCCTCATCCTTGTCCCCTGTTCCTTCATCCTCCATCTCTCCTTGCTCCTCCTTACTCCTTGCTCTTGGCTCTCAGAAAACTCTACAAGAGACCTGCCTTACCATCTACAGAATCTCTGCCTTCTCTTCTTTCTGCCCACATGGTTCTGTCTACCCTCTACAGAAAAAGCCTGTCCCTTCTTCCCCATGCCACACGGTTCTCTGCATAGCTCTTTCCCCTATCCCTCCACCTGGATACGTAAAAACCTCTTTTGTTCTCAGTCAGTTGCTCTGGAAAGCCACTATGCCTTCAAGGCAAGGGATGGTCTGAGCTTCATTTGCACAAGAAACAAAACTATACATCTCTGCCTGCTTGGCCTTGCCTACAATACCTTATCCAAGTACTGGCCTGGGCAGGAAGTTCACACACACATACATTCTATGGGAATTATGGGCACAAGCAATTCATAAACAAGGAGCAGCTGATATTAAAGCCATATAACACCAAATATTCTGTGATAAATGGCTTCCCATTTGATGAACCCTTGGTCGGTCAAAGTATAGCTTATTATATACAGCTGGACTCCTTATAACATATTCTTGTGGCTCACCACATTTGTCCATTCAACTAGTTTCTTTTTCTGGTCAGGAAGAAATAGGCATAGTTCAATGCTCCAAGGGTGTTTATAATCTTGACTGATTTTGTTTTGTCTTATTTTGGTCTTATTAATTCAGATAGTTGGCACATGATTTTNAAAAATCCAAATATAACAGGATAAAGTAAATAAAAGAATAAATTTGTCCTCTTTATAATGATTTGCTAACAATCTTTTTCCAGATGTATTTCTGTGGTTAAATTCATGTACACACACAAAATATAGATGGATCTAAACACAGACATACATATAGAGCTATATTATATGTAAATATATATACATTTAGTTTTAAATTTTATTTATAAAATTTTATGTTTCAATCTTAATTTGATAATATAGGTATCTGTTCATGTTGGTACATAGCCCAACAATGTCATTGTATTTAAAAATAATACTAAATTCTTTAAAACAAACAGCCACTGAACCAGTAATAATATCACTAAGATTTTTTTAATTAAAGATTTATTTATTTTTATATTATTGTATCAGAAAATCTTTTGCCCACATATATGTGTATGTATACCACGGGTGTGACTGGATCTTGAGTGGGCCAGAAGACACCATCTCACCTCCTGGAATTGGGATTACAGATGGTTGCAAGCTGTCACATGCTAGGACTGAACCCCAGCCCTATGCAAGAACAGCCAGTGTCTTACCCACTGAACCATCTCTCTAGCCCCAACACTGCTAACTCATGAAGGCTTACAACATTCCCAGTATTTTTGCACTGTCCCCAGAACAAAGCATCCTATTTAGTTGCCACCAAAACATGTAGAGTTCCACATGCCATAGCTGAGGAACCAGGCAATGAGGATTTGATTGACTTGTCCAAATCTCATAGTTAGGAAATGCTGGGGTCAAGGGTTGCTTCTAGAAGGCCTGAGTTCTTGTTTCATTTTAAATTGTGTGTGTGTGTGTGTGTACACGTATGAGTCCAGTGTCCTCTGAGACCAGGAGAGGGTCTGAACCCCTGGAGCTGGGGTTACAGGTGATAGTGAACTTACTAAAGAGTTCTGAGAACTGAGCTAGTGCCGGAGGCCAAAACCTGTATTAGCTATCTTAGCCCAGGTAATCCTCAGTTTCTGTTTTCCTGAATATTTTTAAAAGTGCCTTAAACAAAAACAGCTTGATACTTCCTTATCTTGTGTTAGTCAGGGACATCTGCTATCCTGACCTTCCCAAGACCTAGCAACCTAATTGCCCTGACCCATGCCCTTAAGCACAAGCTCCCACTATATAATCAATTGGTGAAAGAATTAACTTTGCAGCTTGATCAGAATCCTGTCTTGCTGTCATTCTTCGTGTCTCTTGTCCCTTTCATTCGCCGTTCCCCCTTCTAGGGTCTCCGNTGAAGACCCCACTGGCCGGGGCAAACTAGAGTTCATTGGAAGAGCAGCAAGTGCTCTTAAGTACTGAGCCATCTCTCCAGTCTCTACTCCTTGTTTTTAACTAAAACATCCAAATTTGGGAGGTCCAGATGGTTTACTCTAAACCACAATCTCCTAAAACTAATGAAAACAACCAGGTAAAGGATGTGATAGTCATATACTAACCCTAGACTGACAGCTGCCTTGGTAAGTCATGCTCTAATGAGGATGAGACTTGTTCTCATTGTATTTGGAGCAATGTGCCCTTAGAAACTGCAGAGCACTGATTCTGAGTACTGAGGAACAGCTATGGAGTGTTCCAAATTAACAATCAAGGGCTTGGCACAAGCCAGGATGCAGCNCAACTTGCCATCTCCTACAAAGAGCCTCTGTTACAGCATCTAACTTGTAAATAGCTGGGGAAATCATCACTGGAGTTCTAAGCTTCTTGGTCTACTTGAATTAAAAAGCTCTAGAATATTCCATCCCTAGTCTTTTTAGCTTAACTAAGAAAGCTTCCATTTGGAAGCTCACTGGGATTGGAAGAAGAGAGAGGAAGACAAATTATGTGGAGATCGGTGTGCTGGAACAAGGAAAGCTACTCTAGGCAAAGGTCAGCCTGCACCAGTGCCTTGATCCCCACTACATATTCCCACCAACAACTGAAAGAAGCATTAGTGATAGCAAGTGTGGCTCTTTGGAGTCCACAGGCAGGGTGGCGATGCTCTGCTTTCTAGGGCCATCACCTTAGGGGCTCACAATAGAGCAGNGCAGAAGTAAGACACAAAGCCATACAAGTTCTTGGGAGCCCTTCCCAGGACGTCTGTCCTCCAGAGGCTGCCTACATATGCACCTGGCAGAGCCAACCCCTCCCCCTCCCTGTAGTCTGGAAACTGCTGCAAAGGGACAATAGTATCATTTGTTTCTTACATAGTTTCTTCCTTGCCCCATCACACTGGACCTCTGATTTTATCCTCAAAGCACAGATCCTTTCAATAAAGCATGACTGGCTCACTCATATTTTCTACATTCATTTGCACACGTCTTCATTTACCCAATTTTAGGGAAATTTTCCAGTTAGTAATAATCGTACCTTGGATAAATCTAATTGGTTACAATGCTGCCACTGTTCCAAGTATTCAGTTTTTAAGAACACCTCTGCGTCAAGGGTGGTAGGTTAGCTCAGCAGGTGACCTGACTGCCCTGCAAGCATGAGGACCTGAGTTTGGATCCTAAGCACCTACGTAAAAGCATGGCAATGGTGCTGGCTGGTTTTTTATCAACTGGACACAAACCTAGATGTAGCAGTGTTCGTCCGTGGCCTCCGCATCAGTTCCCATCTTGATCTTGAGTTCCTGCCTTGGCTTCCCTTGATGGATTGTGATCTGGATTATCTAAGCCTGATATACTCTTACCTCCCCACTTTGCTTTTGGTTATATCACAGAAATAGAAACTGTGACTAAGACATTAATGAACCATGTGTCCCTACACTGGGGAGATGGAGCTAAGACAGGTAGATTCCTGGAGCTGGCTGCCCAGTCAGTGTAGCCAATCAGTGAATGCAATTTGTGGGAAGCTGTCTCCAGGGGAAAAAATGTAGATAGTGATAGCAATAGACAGCTGGGGTCCACCTTTGGCTTACACACACAGTCACACACACACACACACACACACACACACACACACACTCACACACACACACACCACACACATAAGCATGCATCTTCTTCATTAACTTTCAAAAACCCACTTTAATCTTAGCCTAGACACCTAAAGGTACTACACTAAAGCCTCCACAAGTTTTCTTCAAAGGGAAGAATGCCCTGCCAGTGGGGAGAGATGTTTCAGAGAAAACAAGAATGTGTTTTGTTTTGTTTTGAGACTATGCCTTGCACTCCTCCTACCTCAGTCTCCTGAGTGCTGAGTTTGCAGGTGTATGAACAGTAAAGAGGACTTTTAATGTCCCATAAGTCAGACCCCATGCAGTAATCCACTCTGGCTGCCCCAGTACCCCTGACTGCCAAGCTTTAGACAGGAGTGACGGGCCAGCTGTCCACTTTCCATGCTGTCCTTGAGGACTCAGAGGCTTCCTGGATGTCCCCACTGCAGCTTCAGCTGGGAGACAGTGGGAAAGGCACACTTTGGAAAGCAAGCTTCAGGTGGAGAAATGGCAGAGCAGGGAGGTCTGCTCTTGGCACGCTGCTCTTGTTACAGGGAACACAGGAACAAGGGAAGGACTGTCCTGCTGCTGCAGAGGACAGCATTCTCTGATGGCAGTGCATAGAGGTGACAGGGAGGCAGCCCTGAAGTCCTGTCGGAGCTAAACCTCTGCTTCTTTCTGAAACTGACCTGTGCTAAAGAAATGAGAATATTTTGACACTTTTTTTACTTTTGCTCTCTTTTTTCTGGGGAGCGGGTAAGAAAGAGTCTTGGGTGCCCAGGCTGACCAGGAACTCTGCTGTGTGACTAAGGGTGACCTTGAAATCTTGCCTCTGTCCTCCATGGGCTAGGAGTACAGGTGTCACAGACATAAACCCCCAAGGAAGGGCTCAGAAGACGGCTCAACTGTAAAGTCCTGCTGTGCAAGTGTGAAGACCTGAGTTCAGGTCCCCAGAACCTACACATGGCTGGATGTGCTAGTGTGTGCAATCCCANCCCTCCTGCCGCCTGATTGCAGGAGACAGGAGAATCCCTGGAAGGTGAAGGCTGCTGGCACAGGCAGAGATGAACAAGAGGCCCTCTCTCAAACCAAGAGAAAGGTGAGGAGCCACACCCAAGACTGTCCTCCGACCTCCACACACTCATGGTGGCATATGTACACCTGCATTTACACATATAAACAGACACACACACACACACACACACACACACACACGACTTAAAAACAAGACAAAACTTCAAGGAGAGCCCCCCCCCAGACCAGGAAGATATGTGAAGAAGCCTGTTTCCTGTTTCCGGAAAGATCAACAAGTACTCTGATGAATTCGGCTCAGGCATCTGAGGAAATGTGGCCTGGACTTTTTCGATATCTCAACTTGTTGGTTTGGGTTTTGTTTTGTTTTCACATAAGACAGGAACTCCACAAGCAAAGAAGCATTTTGCCTTCCCGTTAGTCTTCTGGAATCCCAAATTTGATAAGTGGTTATGAAACTTAAAAATGTAATGTGAGATATAAACACCTGCTATCTACTCAGTACCTACTGCGCACAGCACTGTCTGGCTCCATAGGAGTGGCAGGCTTTAGAGTCAGAGGAATAAGCCCAACACTCTGATGCATATTAGAGAAAAATGTTAATGTGGCATGGTCTTGTTTCTATTGAAAATATATAATTTCTACATCAATAGAAAAACAATCCAGATAAACACCACCCCAGAGTGTTTTCAGTGATCACGTCTAGGGAAAGGACAATGGTTGGTTTTCTTGTCTTTTTGTTTAAATGTGTGCTTGGCATTTCCTGTCTGCTGGCAAGTTGTAGCAAGCAAAAAGAGAGTGTCCCTTGGGAAGGAAAACTGGCCCTGTCTGAAACTAAGCAGGCAACATCAGGAAGAAAACATCACAGCCAATGGTACCAAGCTGGCATGGGAGAGGGGATGAAAACACACACTGGAAATGAAGGGAACTGAAAACTATCAGGAAAATAACAGGCTGGGCCAACAAGCTTGCCATGTCTAGCACTCAGGAGGCTGAGGCAGGAGGACTGCCCCAAGTTCAAGGCCAACCTGGGCTACCTAGTGAGGTCCAAGCTAGCCTAGACTATTGAGTAAGATCCTGCATAAAAAAAGAAAAACAAACAAAAAAGCAAGAACAATAACATGCCGCATAGGGGCACATACCCTTAGAAGAGTGGGAGTTCAAGGTCACCCTTAGCTATATAGTTAGTTCTCAAGACCAGCCTATGCTACGTAAGAGGTTGTCTTAGCAACAACATACAAACTTGAGGGGGCAAGGAAGAGGAGAGAGGAGGG
>LZPO01066383.1:124225-137976 GCA_001675575.1 Neotoma lepida | reverse complement strand
GGGTTAATCAACAAAGCCTCCATCTTCTAACAAGTACACATCACACTTGCTTTCAACACAGGACCCGATCAGTGAAGTTGGCGCTTCTCCTCCAGGATACTTTTCCTGGCTTCCCTAGTTGGAGCCCCCACCTCACTGTCTACGGCGCCCACTGCAGTGTGTCCATTCTTCTGTTAATTTTTCTCTCGTGATGTGCTCACACNTCTCTTCATGATGAGCAATAACTGTGGTGTCCANGGACCACANCATTCATCTCAGGTACTCCGCACCCTCTACCTGTAATGCTCAGAGTACTAAGTACATAGCTGGCTTCTATGGGAACACTAAATCCCAGGGAGGGAAACAAACAGCAGGAAACTGCTGGACTTTAGTGCTGAAGCTAGTGTGTTTCCCACTGCACTCGGTAATGGGGGCTTTTCACCACCAGGTGTAGCATGCATATCTACTGTGCTAACACAGAAGTAACAGGAATGACTTCTGCCCTGTAGAATCGTGTCTGTGTCTTTAGTCCAGCGGTGTGTGCACACTCCAGTCTCACACACTCCATCCTTAGGGGATATGGGATGGACAGTTGAATGGTACGTCACCTCAGCCTTTGTCCTGAGCACTCTGTCTGTGTCATGGGGAACTCAAGGCACTCTTCCTGACTCATTTAGCTCATATCTCCCTGTTCAGCTACTCTCTCCCTTCTTTCCACACGACTTCCCATCCTATACAAATGAAAACATTATCCTCTAAGGAACAGGGACTGTCAGAGTCATAGACCTCATGTGACCCTCCCTCCAAGTTGTCTCCTTTCTCAGCATCCCTGTGACCTATGTCTGGGGATCTTGAGCTCCTTGTCACCAACTTCAGCTTCCTCAGGGCCTCTGCAGCCCCTCAAGCCCATTCTCAATCCACACTTTTACTTTGCATTAACCTCTGCTGCTCTGGCACACTTAACGAGGGCTGGGGCTATAGTTGTTTGGAAAAGTACACGGTTCTGGCTTTCAGCCCCACCACCATAAAGAAATCTTTTTCTGGTCCATTCCCCAACTTGGGTCTAAGAAACTTTGTTTTAAAATCTCTTGATGGTCTCTGTGCCGGGAGGATGGGTGGTCCTTACATTCCTCTGGTTATTGCTCTGTTTGCTTATCGTATTTTGTCTGTGCTGTTTTCTTGTTCCTGTGATTTTACTCTAAGGCACTGCCAATCCCTTTGAACTTATTATGCATTTTAAATAAACATGACTCAAAGTTCCCCAGGCTACAAAGATGCAAACAGAGCTTCCTGCTTTTCCAAACAAAGCATGAGATTAAACAGCCAGATGTCCTTGGCTTCACAGGACACAGGCTGCTTCAACCTTTCAAGGGTCATTAAAACCTGTGGGAGATGGCTGCGGTCCCCATGGCTTTTTCACAGTGGAACACAGTGGAACCCTCTGTAGGAGGCTGTAACTCCCAAAGGCTCTTTAAGCTCTCTGCCTGCAGATAAGAGTTGGCTAAAAATACCTTTTCATTTCAGGTGGTGACTTTGGACATTCTCTTAGAACTAGAGATTACAAAATATCTATTTTTACTTGTTTAGCAGTACTGGGTATGAAACTGGGTGCCTCTTGCCTGCGAGGTAAGAACTCTTCCACTGAGCTATAACCCTGGCCCACAAAATGATCACTTAGCAATCTTCAAAATCACAACTATAGAAGCCCTTTTCTAAACCATCACCACAGGCCGATACAACACAAACATGCAGCTTGTTCTTTGAGAAAGAAGNAAGTAGGTCCACAAGCATCAACAGAACATCTCCTTAAGACTCTGAAGTATGGAAACAAAGTCAGCCACGCTAGTAGGTGTATGCAGTAAGTTTTAAAAAGCAATTTGGGGGCTGGAGGTAGGGCTCAGTAGATAGGAGTGCTTTCTAAATTTAGATCCTCACACCTACATAAGAAGCCTAGCGTGGCAATGTACCTGCTTGTAGTCCCAGCACTGTCTAAGGCAGTGACAGGAGGCTCACTGGGGCTTGCTGGCTGCTGGTGTAGCTCTAGGCTCAGTAGAGACCCTGCCTCAAAGGAATAAGGTGAAGAGGGATAGAGCAGTGATAGGCACCTGACATCTTCTCCTGGCCTCAAAGCACACTTCTGTCTATCTGTCTGTCTATTATCTATCTATCTATCTATCTATCTATCTATCTATCTATCTATCTATCTCTACCTCCCCGCTCTGTCATCAAGTNCATAAAACTGTTTAACAAACTCCATTTTTGTTTAAAAAAATAAAGTATGTATCATTTATTACAATAAAATATGTTGCTCCGATAAAAACTAATTTAAAAGGATATGGGTTTATATGATCATAGAGTGTTTATGCTTAATTTAACATAAAATATCAGAAGAGAATAATCTCTGATTTCAGACAGAACAATGTATAAAAAGACAGAGAAGAGGAGTAATTGGAGGACGAGTGAGGCTGTTCATATGGCAGATCAGGAAGTCAGAAATGAGAGAAGAAGCAGAAGGTAGACTCAACCTTCAAAATCCACCCCTAGTGAACTACTTCTTCCAGCTGGGCTTCACCCCCTAAATGTTCCTTGGTCTTCCAAAATAGCAACATCGGTTAGGAAGGAGCCTTCAAAAGACAGACCCAGGGGGACATTCCACAACCCAACCAGAACATGCTCTCAACCACTAAACGGCAAATTGTTACGGCAGCCACAGAAAACTAATGTAGCACTTGTAAATTTGTTGTGCAAGATGTATGAGCAGATAATAGGTAGGCTTAGTTTGGACTAAAATCTAATAAAACAGTTTAGCTCTCTCAAAAATTGATTCACTACCATGCTCAATAGTCAAGGAAGATAAGAATCTTCTCCTTTGGATGATGTAAACAGCTTTGGATGATGTAAACAGTTTGTCTAGCAATTTAAAACTAGGCTGATTTTGTTTCCCTAAAGACACTTGGAAATATCAAGAGATGTCTTTGATTGTCTCCGTTGTCAGGGGACTGCAAATAACATGGAATGGGCAGAGGCCCAGCATACTGTTAAATATTCTCAGTGCATAGACTGCCCCCCACCATATACAGATACCCCAAATCATCAATGACTGAGGTTAAGAACCCCTAGTCCAGCCAGGTGTGGTNGCACACGCCTTTAATCTCAGCACTAGGGAGGCAGAGGCAGGCGGGTCTTTTGAGTTAAAGGCCAGCCTTGGCTATAGAGTAAGTTCCAGTACAGCCAGGGCTACAAAGGGAAACCCTGTCTCGAAACAAACTAACTAACAAAGAAGAACTGATCCACAAGGAAGCTGAAACAATTGCATCTTGTTTAATGAGGAAGAAACAATGGCTGAGGAGGTGGCTCGCATTACAAGCACAAGNACTGGAGCTGGATCCCTGGGAGTGTATGTAAAAACTAAGGCACACTGGCACACTCTTGTAACCCCACACCACAGAGGGAGAGACAGGAAGATGCTTGGAGCTCCACAACCAGGCAGCTGAGCCTAAACCAATGAGCTCCAAACTAACGAGACCTGTCTTAAAACACAAGGTATATGGCTCCTACAACATGTCGCCTGAGGCTGCTCTCTGGGCTCTACTTGCTTGTGTGCACATGTGCCAAAGCACACTGAGTGCACATGCACACAAAAGAAAGAAATGACGTATTTCATATTGTCCAGGCACCTGGACAAAAAGAAAACATTGATAACTGGTTCATTTATTTTTTTTTATTTTATAACTATTAATTAATTAAGTGGTTTTTCTCAGACAGGGTTTCTCTGTGTAACGATCCTGGCTGTCCTGGAACTTGCTTTGTAGACCAGGCTGGCCTCAAACTCACAGAGATCGCCTGCCTCTGCCACCCAAGTTCTAGGATTAAAGGCATGAGCTACCACACCCAGCTGTTTTTTTTAACATCTTATGTGCAGGTGTTTTGTCTGCATGTCTGTGTGAGGGTATTGGAACCGCTAGAGCTGGAGTTACAGACAGTTGTGAGCTGCCATATGAGGGCTGGGAATTGAACCCGGGTCCTCTGGAAGAGCAGCCAGTGCTTTTAATCACTGAGCCATCTCTCCAGCCTCAATAATTGATTCATTTATAATATCTACCACAACTGTCACTTGGAGTTGAACACTGCTAATGGTCCCCTTCTAGGGATGCTGAAACAAGGACAGTTTGTGGACAAGATCGGATTCTCTTGCTCCCCCTTCATTAAACACCTTGTATGCTTGTGTTTTTTTTAATCAGCAAAACAATTCCTGCTCAATATTTGCTAATATCAAAACTAAGAAAGAGAACAGTTACTTACTCTCTTAACACTATGTCCCTCCTTATCTTATTATCTCATGAACTCAGAACTTCATGTCACAAAGGGATAAGAATCATGAAACTTCTGCAGAAGTATCTAATCACGCTTTGGGGACAGTTTATATGATTCTTGTGCAATCATTTCACAACATCAGAAAAGAACTGTGGTCAAGAAAAGGAAACTAGCCAGGCAGTGGTGGCGCACACCTTTAATCCCAGCACTCGGGAGGCAGAGGCAGGTGGATCTCTGTGAGTTCAAGTCCAGGCTATCTACAAAGTGAGTTCCAGGATAGCCAGGGCTACACAGAGAAACACTGTCACTGTCAAAAAAAAAAAAAGAAAGAAAGAAAAAGAAAAGAAAAAAATAAAATGCAGTTCTTCACTGTTATGAAAACAATACAGCTACTTGTGGTAAACACCTGCACCCAGGGGCTGGAGAGATGGCTCTGTATTTAAGAGCAGTGGTTGCTTTTCCAGATGACCTGGGTTTGATTCCCAGCACCCACATGGCAGCTCACAACTGTCTGTAACTCCATTGCTCAGGGACCTGATACCCTCTTCAAAATTCCACAGGCATCAGGCATGCACATGGTGCACAGACATACATATAAACAAAACACCCATGCACACAAAGTAAAATTATATAAATTAAAAAATTCAAAAACCTTGTGTCCGATGTGCAAATGCCCAGATTTTGTTCACTCCTCCACAGGGGGAAAAGAATCACACAACATAGTGCCAGAGTTAATCTATCCTTCCATGCTTTACATTCTGGTTCCTCTTTGGGGCTATCATAAGTAACATCCAAGATTCCTTAAACACATGGCAGTTGATCTGATAACCAAGAAGGCTGCTAAATGACTAATGGGTAGGTAGCATCCACAGTGCAGACACATTGGATAAGAGGTGGTTCGCATTCTGAGCAGGCTGGGATGGNGTAGAGCAGGGTATCATGATGTTTCATTATGCTACTTAGAATGGTGCACAACTTAACATTGATGGGTTGTTTATTTGGGGAATTTTCCACTTAATACTTCCTGGCCATCATTTGACCATGAGTGACTGAGATCATATGTCAGGGAGGGGTGCTGCTATAATGGAGGTCATAAAGGGAAGGTAGTTCTGAGATTTCTTAACAGAGTCTTAAAATACTCAAGTGCACAGATGCCTACCAGTCAGATGAGGTTAAAAACTACGTACCAACTCTCAGACTTTACCAACATGTCTTGATGTTGGCTTATGTATGAGGTGAAATGAGAAAAGGGAAACTATGAGAGCATCTATATGACAGTTGCCAGTAATGAAAATTGACAATACCATGCAACATTCTAAGTATTTTATACAAATGACCTCTGNAGAGCTCAACATACATAAGAGAAAACAGAGATGGGGTGGAGGTGTGGGGCTAAATGATGTGTCCAACATCACAGAGATAGGAGACAGCTAAGCCAGAATCTGAATTTAGGCCCCTACTCTAAAACAGGAGTTCTTAAACTTCTCATGCCTGACATTCCAGGCTGACAAATCAGGGTTGTAGGGGGTTACCTATGCTTCATAGGATGTTTATAGCAGCATCTCTGGCCTNTACCCACTAGATGTCAACAGCATACCCCACTGTGGTAACCAGATATGTGTTTGTGAACTGTCAATATCCCATGGGGAAGCAAGAATCATTGTCAGTTGAAAGCCATTATGCTGTGGGGTATTTTTCTGTATGCTATGAATATGTGTTGCTCCAATTGGTTGATAAATAAAGCTGCATTGGCCTATGGCAAGGCAGAATGGAGCCAGGTGGGAGATCCAAGAGGGATAGAGAGAGGAGAAAGGCAGTGTCAGGAGAGATGCTGCAAGCTGACACCAGGAGAAGCAAGATGTGAGAGAGCAGGTAATGCCACAGCCATGTAGCAAAACATAGATTAATAGAAATGGGTTAATTTACAATGAAAGAGCTAGCTAGCAAGAAGCCTTAGCCATAGGCCACACAATTTGTAATTAATATTAAGCCTCTGAGTGATTATTTTATAAGCAGCTGCAGGATCTTGGGTGGGAGAGATTCATCCAGACCACGGGGCGGGCAGGACACAGAGAAACTTCTGGCAACACCACTTCTTAGTTCTGCTAAGGACTCAGGAACTGCAGAGGGCCACAAGAATATATTATAGAGATTCAGCTGTATATAATAAGCTATACCTTGATAGACCAAGGAGTCCTTCAAGAGGAAGCCATTTATCAAGGAATATTTGGTGTTATTTAGCTTTTAATATATATCAGCTGTCTTTTACTATGAAATTCTTGTGTGTTTACATACTACTGTATGTAAACTGGCCTATACTACATATAGGCCATATGGCAAACAGTTAAGCTTCTCAGACCTACTGCTGATCCACTAGGTAACACCCTTGCAGAGCCTAGGAGACAGGCAGACTGTACATGCATAGCTTTGTTTCTTGTGCAAGTGAAGCTCAGACCATCCCTTGTCTTTAGGTCTAGTAGCATTGCAGAGATATTGACTCAGGACAATAGTACTTTTTGCATAACTAGGTGCAGTAAAGACTAGAGCAGAATTCTTGGGCAAGGCAGAGCTGTGTGGCCAGAGAGAAGAGAAGGCACAGTTTCTCAGAGCCAGGAGTAAGGAGCAAGAAAAGAAAGATGGAGGACGAAGGAATAGAAGACAAAGATGAAGTCAAAAGCATAGGAGCTTAGTTAGGACTATGAGAGGACAGGAAAAGTAGGTACAGAGAGGAACTGAATGTGAGGACGGAGCTGAAGCTGTGTAGATAGAATTTTGTCTTAGAGAAATAAAGTAAATGGACGAAAGAGCATGGTGTACATAGATTCTTTTTCCGAAAATAATTCTCACCATTTGTAGCTTCTCTTCTGGGCCCCTGGGAAGAATATTATAAGGCTGATCCTTAATAACATTTGAGAAGGAACAATCAAGCTGGAAAATAAGCCCTAAAAATGAGCCAAAAACAATAAGGAATTGGCAAAAATAAACCAATCCAGTATAACCTAAAGACATCCCAGACTGCACAATCGAAGCATAATAACATCTTAGAGAGAGAAAAGCCACCACCCCATTGTACCCTGTACCTGATAGACAGTTGGCAGTCTACTAATCTGGTGGGGATTTAAGGATTTTAGGCAATGAAAGTTTATGCAAAGATACATTAACTGAACAGTAATCTGAATGACAAAGGGTCAGTACAACAAGTCACAGAAGGAGCCACTGGAGCAATATGGAAAACTCATGTGGTTCCTGACAAATACAGTTCTACGCAGATGGTCTTAGCCATTTACTAGGTGGACTCAGACTTCAGTAATTGGCTAATGGAGCCTTTCAATAGTCAGCAAGGCACAGGTCTGTTCTCTACTGATGGGGGCTGCTGCACTAAGTGAGACAAGCTGCACTGGACAGCTCTGACCTGAGGTCAAAATTTCAGGTCCACAGGTAACTTAAATGAGGAGAACAGAATGGAATAGGAATAGGCCACGGAATAGGAATTGTGATGAACTGGACTAGCCACAAAGGAGCATTCCCATTCCACTCCAGTAGATTGCTTCCATGTAGGAACAGGAGCTGAATGTCACTACATCTTTTAGCTGTTTTCAAGAAAAATTGGGTGACTATATTTGCTTATAACAGCCATTGATTTTTGAAGGATATCAAGAAATTGAACCTTTCAATACATCGTATGAGTCAAACAGAAATAGATCTATAGCCCTTGAGGCTGAGATGATGGCTCGGTTATGAATTTCTTGCAGCATAAGCATAAGGACCCAAGTTCAGATCCCCAGAACTCTTATACAGGGCAGGGTGTGGCGGCAAACATCTACCATCTGAATGCTGGAAGGTGGAAGCAGGGGGGTGGTTTGGAGACTGCCCAGCCAGCCAATCTAGCTAGACTGGGGAGTTGTGGGTTCAACAAGAGACAGACTAAAAAAAAAAGTGTGGTACGACAGTGGAAGATAGGCAACACTGACTTCTGGCTTCCTCATGTGCATGCACAGGGGAGCACACATATGCCACACACATGCACACGCACACATATGCCACACACATGCACATGCACACATATGCCACACACATGCACATATATACCACACACATGCACATGCACATATATACCACACACAAAAATGAAAGAGAGAGAGAATCAACAGAAGATGAATGACCAAAGAAGAGATTGTGACCTCCCCTACAAATTCCCAATCCTAAGGAAATATAGTAGATATGTTCCAGAATCATTGTCACACCTTGTCACCAATTTGAATAAACAGGCTACTTCGTGAGAATCAAATGCAGACATCGACTCGTTGACTAATTAATGGCATTTAGCAAGAGAATGTAACCCACAGGCTGTCATGAGAGCTAACATTTCCAGAGCACACAATGCAGATAAGGAAGGGGCCCCTCTTCTTCTGAACATCTCATTCTTGTAAGCTGTACCTCAAAGTAAGTGAGAAAGGAGAAGTGGGGTTGGCTCATGTGGCCGTGAGTTGTCCTGTCATGGCAGGGTCATCCCTTCTCTAGTTAAGTAAACAACTTCAAAGCCCTCATCTCTTACTTAGTCAGCAACCAACCAGGGAAGTTGCAGAGCCTCCTCTGAGAGAATGCTTCACTAAGGGAAAGCTATTCAGTGCTTGTCAGGGACCTCTCGGTGAATTCTGCTGCCCCACGGAGATTTCCATTCAGCAAATCTGTGCACTCTTGGACACTGGCATGACCCAATCCAGGACAAAGACTCATTTGTCCTCTGAAAAGTTTTTCAACTTTTTTTCTAATTCCCAGTTTCAAATGTTATATTTTTGTATTTTATTTGAGCACGTTCAACTTTTAAGATGGAATTAGCTGTTGTTTTAGCCTTCATGTTATTGTATTCTATTGTGGTTTATCTAACGGTTTCTGATGTTCCAGAGAGAGCAAAATGATGTATTGTATTGCATTCTGCTGTAATGTAGTGTGTGTGTGTGTGTGTGTGTGTGTATGAATTACACACTATTAGCAAATAGTATTAGTAATAAGATCTTATATACTCTTAAGAGCCCATTCATAATATTTTTTAAAAGCACACTTATTAGCTTGTATTTTTAGAGAAAGCCAGGGGTAGCAATATCAGATCCATTCTGTAGGTGGGAAATTTGAGACACAGAAACATTAGGTACGTAACTTTTCACTCTACTTTCAAAATCTACCCTGTGCCCATCTGTCACTTACACCCTTGACCAGATAGACTTCCACCAGCAAATCTAAAGTTGCATCCTCTCTTGCTTCTTCCACACTATCCATCCTCCACACCACACCCAGACCAATCTCACTAAACTATGAATTCACATCCCTGCTTAGAATGCACTCAGCTTCTTGCTGTCCTATTTGGAGTGAGACCTACATTGTTTGCTTTGGTCTATGAGACTCTGGGTGACCTGGCCCTGCCCACCTTTCTCCTTCCTCATTGCATCCAGCCCTCCTCTCCCTTGTCTACTTCAACCACTCTGGCCTTCCCAACTGTGTCTTCTATACGTTGTATTCGATTCCCATACACCTGTACACTAGTCCCTCTGCCAAAAGCATTTCTTTTTCAGGGGTCCCATCTCAAGGACATTTTCTTTTTCAGAAAAATCTCGCCTCAAAACTCCAAAGGGCTGAAGAGATGGCTTAGTGGTTAAGATCCCTCACACTTATTGTAGAGAACCACAGTTCAGTTCCCAGCACCTACACAATAGCTCACAACCATCACTAAATATGGTTCCAAGGAATCTGATGCCATCTTCTTGCCTCCAAGAGTACCAGTCACATTCATGATGCACATACATACATGCAGGCAAATATTTATACACAAAAATAAAAATAAATAAATCTAAAAAAGGAGGGGGATGAATCCAAGAAGTCAGGTCCCTGCTATTTGCCTAACACATGTCTACACATTTAAGCCTGTATTGATAATGCTGTACCACAGCTCTTGGCTTTTCTTCTAAACATTTATTACTGTCTGAACTTACTCTGATCATTCCTTGATTTTTGCTCATCTCTTGACTCCAAAATTCTTTGACACTAGAAAGTGTATCTAACTTACTGTTCCACATTCATACCCCGGTACACAGTAGCTTCTATCTATCTATCTATCTGTCTGTCTGTCTGTCTGTCTGTCTATTTATCATCTATCTATCTATCTATCATCTATCTATCTATCTATCTATCTATCTATCTATCTATCATCTAGCTAGCTAGCTATCTGTACTACCTTGCCTGTTGTCTGTTCAAAGTTCAGAACTGAATCAGGCTTTGCACATGCTATACCTCCTGAGCTATACCCCCTGCCTGAGGTTATTTTTATTGAGACATGATCTTTTTGTATAATCCAAGCTGGCCTTGAACTCACTACATAGCCCATGCTGGCCTTGAACGTGTGAGATTGCCCTGCTTCAGCCTCCCTAGCATTGTAAGTACAGAGCAGCACCCAGCAAGGGATGCTTTGACACAGATGCATGAAGGAAGGAATGAACACAGCGTCTGCTAAGAATCAACTACCAATNAATTCAGTGAGTGTTCTTATAGTAACTTCCCTCCTCAGCCGCTAAGTTTACTTAAAAACAAAAGCCATACAAGTCCGTGTGAGCCTGTTCTGCTACTGTGTTAGAAGTTGCTTTCATAAAATTTNTCACAGNAGCAGCGATGGCATGCCACAGGTGGCTCATACTTCACAGAGAAAGGCAATGGGAACCTTCTATCCATGCCAGCAGACCGCAGAGCTTCCTTAGAATCCCGGAACAACATGATTTAGAACTAATATTTCCCTCATTTACTTTCTTTCTATTTAATACTTTATCATCCAGGCTTTTCTTGAGGGAAATGTTTCTATGTTTCTCAGGGTCAGTAGGTCAGTCAGGCTCATAATCGTGACTCATGAATCATGAAAAATGGCAGGCCTAACATACAGAGCACACGGGGTGGGGGTGGGGGACTCTTGAGAGATGGCTCCATGATTCAGAGCACTGGCTGCTCTTCTAGAGGACCTAGGTTCAATTCCCAGCACCCACATGGCAGCTCACAATCAGCTGTGACTTCAGTTCCAGCAGATCTGGTGCCCCTCTTCTGACCCTCTTAGGCATCAGGTACACACATGGTGCAGAGACATACAGTCAACACCTAATATACATAAAATAAAATATTTCAAAAACTATGATTGGGGATGTAGTTTAGTTGGTAGAGTGCTTGCCCAGTATGCCCTGGGGTTGATCCCCAGTGCCTAATAGACCAGGTGGGGGTGCCTCAGGCCAGTGATCCCACAACTCAGNAGACTGAGACCACATGTCCACATTAGAATGAAAAGATAAGAACAGCAGGGTTCCCCTTAAAGAAGTCCTTCCCAGGGATCCCCATTCCAAGTACCCCATTGTCTCTTCTCTTACTGCTCTAAGCTGAGGCAGTCTCAAAGGTAGATGTAAATCGTATTTGTTTACAAACAGAACTATTGGGAGGAGATTTAATTAGGTCTGTAGGAGTTCCTTATGACCAGTGGGCAGACACAGTGAAGAGTTAAAAGCCAGCTACCTGCTTGTGAGGGAAACCTCGACCAACCCTTCACACCTCACAGANGATTGATTTCTCAATTGCTTAATATGTGGCTGACTCGTTGACATCCCTCCTCTTAAGCACTCAGTGGCCCAGTATGTTGAGCCTTGTGCCTCAGTGTCACTGAGGTCAGCGACAGACAGTCTAGAATGACAGACCATGGTAGCAGTTCAAGGAAGCAACAGCACTTGTAAGGGAAGGTTTCGTGCACAAATGTCCGGCGAAGGAAAGTCACTCTCAATGCCTGACGGCAAGGAGCTGAAGCTGGCACTCTGAGGACGCTAAATTAACAAGCCTTCTCTATCATAAGACTACTAGGGTCACACACTCACACACCCGTGAGAAAAACTTGCCTGGGTGCCCTGGTGCCAGAAGGTCTTTTTGTTTTGACCCCGCTGCCCTGACCCAGGAGTTCAATGTGACTCCAAGATTTGCTTGCCAGCCTCGGGCATTGTCCTTGCTTCAGGGGATACATTTTCCCGCTCCTGCTCATACACCAGTCTCTCAGCTCTGCATTCTCATTTGGGTCAAAGATAATTTGTGTAAATCTGATTTGGTAACGTGTGCTGCCCAAACCAGAATCTGTGTGCCCTTTAGAGGTGACAGCTCCCGTGTGTGTAAGAGCCTGACACATCTCTCCTTCCTTCCTTACCCGGACCTAGCAGTGATTCCCATGGTTCCGAATGAAAGCCCCAAGAAGACCATGTTCTCTGTTTTCTGGTTTTACTAGGCTTTGTAAAAATCCAGCCTAAGGGGTGGAAAAACCAGCTTTTTATCTGGCCAGCAGCAGGATGTTCCAAGCAGGGGAGATACTGCTTTATTTTTTTATTATTCTGTTCACAGACTTNTTAAATCTNGGCTATACCTCACAAGGAAGTATGTGTGAGCGTCCCAGAATGAGATCTACAGACAAAACATTTCCCTGCATGCTCTAGGTTCACCTGCTGCCAGTTGGCACTGAATTCTTAGGGTGACTTCCTCGGAACCAATCCAACATCTTCCCTTAACAATTCTGGAGCCCTGTTCCTGGGGGCCTTCGATGTCAGTCCAGGACCAAACAGGAGGACGCTGTGGTTCCAGGCCGCCCTCTCTGCCCGCCCTCCCCAGTCCGAGCTCCCGTGTCCCCTCCATAGCCTGGTGACAGCGCCACAAGCCCATAGCTCAAGACCCTCGCGGTCCCGGGGCTCCTTACCTAGGCGCTGCGCTGAGTTACTCCCGGTTACCCGGGGCCCTGGGTGCACCGATGCCACCAGCGCCAGCCAGATCCAAGTGTCTCTTGTAGCCGACAACGCAGACTTCCGCAGACTTCCGGACAGTCGTTTTCAGCCGGAGCTGGGGTACCTCTGAGGTGGGCTGAGCAGGCGGCTGCTTAAGATCTATCCTTAAGCTCGACCCTCCCCTCTCTGGGTTTCTGTGGAGGAGGGACAAGGGAGGAGCGTGTGGCCCGGCCTCCAGTCAGTTCTGAGCAGCTGCGGCTCAGGCTCACACAGCGCTCGCCCCAGGACCGGCCACTACCTGGACCTCCTCAAGAGCCCACGCGTGGATCTTGCCTGCCTGAAGCTGTGATGGGCTCCTAGGTTCCTAGTCAGACACCCGAGCCTCACCAGGTCTGTTACGGGATGAGCTGTGTGCCACCCCTAACCGTATCTTGCTAATTTCATCCTGTTCTCCAAATCTGCCAAGTTCACCGAATCACTGAGCACGGGTTTAGAATCTGAAATGTTCCGCACAGTCTGCATTTTGATACTTTGTACCCGGAACCCCAGTTCACTCCTTGTGTAGACTCTGCTCCAGACTGGAAAGACCTGCGGCTTTCGTAGCCTCCTTGCTCTGCTGATTTTGAGGGTCATCGTGTTTTAAGGTTCTGTCTCGTAGCTCAGTCTAACTCAGTTTATTAG
>LZPO01066383.1:111233-124025 GCA_001675575.1 Neotoma lepida | reverse complement strand
TGGGATGGAGGGAGGGTGACNTTGGAGACTTTTAACCGCTGAAGAGTAGAAGAGAGATCTGGCCAGAGGCGGAGGTGCATGCAGGTNTGGAGNGAGCTNTAGGGTTNCANCTTTAATGGCTCTTCTGTCNGGTCCNCAGCCTCCCCGCCTCCACTCCCCCTGCTGTGTGGCCTTTTCAATGNTGCAATTACTCATTCCTGCTCCTTCTAAGTAACCTTTCACCCATATTCCTGTTAAGAACCCCAATAAAAACNCATTGGTTTGCTAAGTTAGACATNGGGGAAATTGTTGTANGGATCTGTCTGGATTNCTTTTCAGGGGTGTATNGACAGACAANTNCATCTCCCCACAAAGTCAGTCACACAACCCTGTTTTCCCTGAAATGCCATCCCTTATTTTTTAAAGTTTTCTCCTCNAACCCATTTTCCAATNATTTTTANACATCTTCATCCAAANCTATTTAGAAACTTGAGAGAAAATAGGTTGAAATTTGCATGTAGTATTACAATATTATATTTTGACATTTTTGGATGGATTGATTTCATGTAGTCCTTATGAAGTTTTAATATTGCTCTGCAGGAGTAAGGGGGGAGAGACAGTATGGAGTAGCCATGAAGATACAAATACAGTCACTGAGAACTGTTTCTAAGGTATTTATGGAGGCGAGCAGATACCAGTTCAGTGGTAAGGCACTTGCCTAGTGTGCATGAGGTCCTAGCATTCAATCCTCAGTACCACAAAATAACATTCCTGAAGTTGAAACAAATCAAACCCAAAGAAACCAACAAGGATAAGATATGGCTGTAGCTTGAACAGAAGATTTCACAAGGAGGGTAAGAACCTGGGGTGATGTGGGAATCTTCCTGGACATGTGGGAAGTTTTCTAAGTCCACATGATCAATGGTAGTTAAACTGGCTTCATAGCAGTGAGTCCAGCCCTGTGGCGATGCACCTTCCGCGGTGACATCATCTCCAGTGGTGGAGTCCAGCCCTGTGCTGATGTACATTTCCTGGTAACATCTCCATTGCAGAAATGAGAACAGAGAGAAAGTGTAAGGACCCCCAAGACCAAGTTCTCAGCACAAAAGAGATTTATTTGCCCCAGAGGGACAGAGGTCAGGAAGTAAGAGACAAAGATAGGAGATAGAGGATGGGGAGAAGGGAAAGGGAATGAGGGAGAGGGAGCAGGGATATTTGTCCTGGAGGGACAAAGGACTGCCTCTGGATAGAGAGGAGACAGACGTGGCCCATAGGCAAATGGCAGTTTATAAAGGGAAAGAGGGAACCCTGTGTTAGGATGAGGTGTTTAATGTTAATTAGACATGTTAATTAGGGCAGCCAAAGGGAGCTTTTGATTGCTGGACTCCAATATTTTGATAGCTGGACCTTGGTAGGGGCAGAGAGAATCAGGGAGAAGGGCAAGGCCTGCCAGAACTATGTTTGCCAGGCCGGGACTGGCCACAGTCCCTTCAAGAAGTCACCTGTGCTTAGAAACTGGGAGGTAGATTAAGAAAATTCAGAGTTGACAGTAACTTTAAGAGATATATTCTTGGGGCTGGAGAGATGGCTCAGTAGTTAAGAGCACNGGCTGCTCTTCCAGAGGTCCTGAGTTCAATTCCCAGCAACCACATGATGGCTGACAACCATCTGTAATAGGATATGATGCCCTNTTCTGGTGTGCAGAACACTCATACATAAAATATAAATAAATTAAAAAAGAGAGATTTTCATAGTCAATAANCAATACCCAATAAGCAATACCCATAGATTAATGCATATCTCAACCCTTAGCAGAGAAGCTTCCATTTGCCACACATGGTGATTACCACAGAGCCCCACAACTGCTCAGGGTGCAGAGGATGCTGAGCCCTCATTGGAACATCTACACTGTACCCTGTCCTCCCAAGGCTCAGGGATCATTGTGGGCTCAGGGATCATTGTGGGATGGGGGAGCAGAAAGACTCGGAGGTGGAAGATGGAGACAAGGAGACAGTGTCCATTGGACACAACAGGACAGCTCCACGTATTAACACACAGCAGTTGACAGAATGCACAAGCTCCCTGAAAGCTCAAGCCACCTCAAATCTCAGCAGGGGGAGGGAAGGGAGACAGGAAGTCTCACTTTGAGCTGAGAAGCTATAGGCCATTGCTAGCCTCTGAGAGAGGAGGAGTCAGCCTTCTTTNAGAGTGTTGCCCACTGGAAGGTGGATCACTGTTCCAATGGAAGACCACACANTTATGATTATAAGGGCAGNACAAATGCACTTGATATGTGAGGGGAAAAAAGATACAAAGTTGAGTGGGTAGGGAAAGGAGAGTGGATCTGGGAGGAGTTACAAAATAGCTAAGAATAAATCTAAAAATGGTATGNTANACTAATTTCTCTAAAAGCTAATCCNAACAGAAAAATCAAAGTAGAAAGTGGGCATTCTTCCATAAGCCTGATATTCACCAGAGAAGACTGCTGCTTGCACATGGGTTTAAGCCAATAGAAAGTCCTTATTAGCTGGTCAGCAACTACACTGGGTGTTCAGATTCCCAGTGTAGCATTGAACCTTTCTCAGGGTGAGCTTTTAAGCACAAAAACCATGTTCTGGGTTGACATGCTTCAGTTAACAAGGACAGTTAGCCAGAAGAGGAGCTACAGAATCCAAAAAGCAAGGTTAGTACATTTTGAGACTTTCCCAGAACTATGGACTTNGATGGATTAGACTTTTGTTTTTGTTTTGGTTAGTGGCACTGTCTAAGTGCTGATTTTATGGCCTGAATGGTATTTCCATCATGGAGTCAGTTATGCTAAGGTCTAGGGCACTGTTACAAGCCCAGTTCCATCAGGCAATGATTTAACAACTTGGTACAATATTACAGATACTGTTTCAGATATAAATTTAGTGATGAAAAGCACAGAACAGCTGGGTGGTGGTGGTGNACACCTTTAATCACAGAACTTGGGAGGCAGAGGCAGGCAGATCTCTGTGAGTCCAAGACCAGCCTTGTCTACAAAGCAANTTTCAGGACAGCCAGAGTTGCACAGAGAAACCTTGTCTCAAAAATAGATAGATAGATGGATAGATAGATAGATAGATAGATAGATAGATAGATAGATAGATAGATAGAAGCACAGAGCAAGGAAACCTGGGCTTGAGACCAGCTCACTGAATCTACCTCCAAGGCCTTGGGGAAGTATGACAGGCTTTAAATCCCCTAGTTTCCTAATCTACAAGCTGAAAATAACAGTAGCTCCTGAATGTTTGTATTGAGAATTAAAAGGGATAATTCTGCCAAGGGTAAAAATGTACAGCTGTAATTCAAACAGTTGGGGTGTGGATACAGGAGGATCAAGAGTTCAAGGCAGACTTTGGCTACAAAGCAAGGCCAGTCTGAGCCGTGTGAATGAGACTTTATCTCAGTAAATAAATAAACAAACAAACAGATTAAATAGAACTATGTGTATAAATGCTTAGGATAATATTTGGCAAGCAAAGTGAGCTCCTGATAGATGTCAGCAATTTATACATATGTAAGGTGTGCACATTCATAAAATATATAGGAGAGCTAATTCATTTACAAGTGAACATGAGTTTCTGGGAAGAACTGAAAGATATAGATGTTGCTGGTGAGGAGAACATTCACAGAGGCAGAGTGACAGGAGTAGCTAAATATAGAATGTCAAGTCAGGGAATCGAGCCTGGGGTCTCTAAATTGAAAGGTGAAGCAATTCCAGGGGACAAGAAGTCCAGAACAGTGATTCTTCTGAGTTTCTAAAATAGAGACAATGAAGAATCTCCCATTCAAATTTTTAGCCAGGTCTAAGGTTGGTTGTCCACCACGAGGATTGACTTTTGTATGTTACTGGCAATGACTTAACGCCTTTTGTGGATTTCATTTTCTCCATTCACTTAGGGGCTCCACAACTGGGGATATCAAAACCAGTTCATGCTTTCAGTGGTCGGGGAGGGAGGTTTGAGCACAGACCACCTAACTGTTCTCTAGAGTATGCCCTTGAGAACACCCCTGCTAATTCAACACTAATGTAGGAAGTATCTTGTCAAGTCCAAGGCATTGTCCTTGTGACTGAGTCATCTAGTTCCTTCGCCCAGTTGTGAGTTATTTGATTATCTCTTTGAGTCATTTGATTGTCTAGTTGTGAGTTATTGGATTATCTCTTTGAGTCATTTGATTGTCTAGTTGTGAGTTATTNGATTATCTNNTTGAGTCATTTGATTGTCTAGTTGTGAGTTATTTGATTATCTACTTGAGCCATTTGATTGTCTAGTTGTGAGTTATTGGATTCTACATGCAGAATATCATTCACTTACTCCACCATGCTTATTAAGAGCTCAAAAGCTATACCCTTGATATTTACAAAATGCTTGTTGGTATGAATTATACATGCTTATGGGAAAATGGTATTTATTACTAATTCAGTGTAGAGTGAGTTTTTTTCTCCTTACTCTGTGGATGTAAATGAATATTATAATCATTAACNTTGTTTATAGTATTTATAATGTACTGTTTTCATTTAGTAATATAACACCAACGTCCTTCCCAGCCAATGTAAACACAGCTACAATATCAGTTTTAAAGGTTATAGATTTCTTCCTTGTTAGTGGAAACTTGGGTTAAGTTTTGAAATGGCACTTCAGTGAACATCCTTGCAGATAAATCTTTGCGCGTGTTTATAATTCTTTCTTCATTGTGAATATCTAGGAATGAATTTGATGAGGTAAAATGTGTGTGTTATTTTCTTCTGTTTCTCCCTCATCCGTGGATGTCCTGATTCAGCACAAAATAGATAGTATGTTATTGTGGGAAAGGTACTTCTCCAAAAATGAGAGATATATGCTGATTCATCTTCCCCATTCTGAAACCGTCAATGTTTCCCACCACACACAGCAAGAAATACAGTTAAGTCATGCTGATGTGGCATCCATGTCCTTTGCAGCATCTGGCCTCATTCACCTCCTGGAAGTCTTCTATAGTCAGCTCAATTTACATTCAGCCACTCTGGATTTCATGCCACAGCATCTCCTTTGCTGGTAGGATTTATCTTTTTTGTTGTTGTTTAGGTCCAAGTAGATTATTTGATGAGTGCTTAATAAAGAGCCTGTTGATAGAAGTAGAAACAGTATTCAGGGAACACAACCAACATTGCTTTTGACCAAGCAGCACTGAGAGTCCTGACTAGCTGTGCGCTAAAAAGAGCAAGTACAGAAAGCAATGGCTGGGACTTGGCCAGGATTGCTCTATGGAGAAAACCACCCCACAGGGCTGGCAGGCCTCCCGAGGGAGTCAGTTTCCTGACCCCATTCTTCATATCCCCCTCCAACACAGATGGAAGTAGTTGGCATGAGAGTCTATGGATGGCATCCAAATAGGTCAGTCTCTATGGGGACAGAATGATGGGGGGGGGTGGATCTAATGAGACAAATAGATTTCCAACTTAACTCCAAAATGCTGAGTCCCAAAGTACTTTGTGCTATTCTCAGGCCATTTACCATGGTCAGAATAACACTTGACTTGTGCAATATTTCACTTCCTCAAATATAGTAACACCCCCATAAAGAGAGATCTTACACTTTTCACATGTGTTATGAGAGGCTCAAAAATATTTGTTGTGAATTTCTCTCCAAGGGACTCCCTAGGGCTAGGGTGATAGCTCAGTTGGTAAAGAGCTTGTTTCACAGACATTAGATTCTGAGTTCAATCCCCTAGGACTCGAGTAAAAACAACAAGCAAACAAAATAAATACATAGAGTACAGTGATGAGAGTTAATCCCTGCTCTTGGGGAGGCAGAGACAGGTGAATCCCAAGGGTTTACCGGTGAGTCAGCACAGCCTGCTCAGCAGCTGGGGGCCGATGAGAGACCCTGTCTAAAAACACAAGGTGCACGGTGTAGGGGACTCCAGAACAGCAGGCTTCCTGCTGGACCCCAGATTAGGCACAAACCACACCCAAACACCTGTTGTCACAGAGAGATCCTTTATTAAGCGGAGAAGAAAAGTTAAAGTGGCTGCTTTCTGACTCAGGCAGAAAAACAGCAGCAAATGACCTTGCAGGTGTCATTCTTAAGAAGGGAAAAGGGGAGATCTGTGTTAGAATAGGCTAGGATGCAGTGGTAAAGGAGATAGGCCCTGAGGGAGAAGAGAATGGGGGAAAGGGGCAGGGGTATTTGTCCCAGAGGGTCAACAGATTGCCTCTGGATAGAGAGGAGACAGACGTGGCCCATAGGCAAATGGCAGTTTGTAAAAGTAAAGGGGAAACCCCCGTGTTAGGGTGAACTGTTTAATTTTAATTGGGCATGTTAATTAGGTAAACCAAAGGGGGCTTTTGATTGCTGGACTTTGGCAATCAGCCTCAGGAGGAGGAAGTGGCCAAATAAGTGAGTAGACCTTGGTGGTTAGCGTTAGGAAAGTAAGCTAACAGTTTTTAGTAAGGCAGAGGGAATGAGAAGGACAAGGCCTGCCAGAGCCAGATGAGCTAGTGTCCCTTCAGACTGTATCTAAAGAATCACAGCTGAAGGTGTCCTCTGGCCTTCATATACATGTGCCATGTGAAACTTCACACACACGCACACACGCGCGCACACACACACACACACACACACACGAGAGAGAGAGAGACAGAGACAGAGACAGAGACAGTGACAGAGACACACTGAGAGAGGGAGGGAGAGAGAGAGACTTTCAAGGCAGTTGAACTAAGGCCTTCCATTGATTCAGAAGATATGCTAGAAAAGAGAANTGTCTCAACATGGGCCACTAGGTGTAACAGAAGGAGTGTGAGATGTCCAAGACAGTTACCCACAGTCCTCTGTAAGCAGGCTATGCATATCCCACTCTGGTTACACAGCATCCAGTTTGGGTAAGGGATAACCGTGGCAGTGTCTTTCCAGATGGCTCTACTAGAAAGTGTGACCTTTTTAATTTCAGAAATGTGACCCTATGGGTCTCCTCATCTGCATGAACAAGATGTCATAAGCCTTCAGAGAGATGAATATGCAGATTCAGCTTGAGCTGACTGGCACAGGGCTGAAATCCTAGCTCCAGCACAGCCCCTTCTCAGGTCGAAGTGAACCCAGTTCCTGCTACCTTACCAGAAGGCTTTGCAAAGGTTCCTAAATGGTTGATATAGACCAAAACAAAAGCTCTAGGGACTGTTCAGCTGGAACCTCCTGCAAAAGTCCCGTTTCTCTCCCCAAACCCCACCCTCTCAGAGAATCTCCAAAGAAGAAGAACTGCTGAACAGTCCAGATCAGCATTCTTGGGAACTGTGGCAACTCCTCCCCTAAAGTGGCCAGCAGCCCAATCCCTGCCTAAAGCGTTATAATTGGGCACAAACCCAGCTTGTGGCAGAGAAGTCATCACCCCTCGACAACAGGGTATATAAGCGCCTTCCTTTAGTTCGGCCATGTGATTTTCTCCTGCCCCTTCCTGCCTCAATCTTTGTGGGCTGGAGGACTCACCAGGAGTTGTTTTGCTCAGAATAAACCTGGTCTTTTACTTTTTAATTCAGCTGGATCTGGCTTATTGCGTTGGCGGAGAAACCTATTATCCGGGTACAGAAACCTATTATCTTGGTGCCTTCCTCTCTGGGTGGACCAGGTCTCCTGGCCACAGGGGGTAGGGGAGGGGGGCACTCCTCTCCCTTTATCTTCTTCTCTGCCAGATGGGATTGACTTCCATTTCCAAGCCACCACCTACAGAGGTCCGGATACCTCTACCAGGTCAAGACCCCTTCTGGGTCAAAGACCTTCGGGATCTCCAGCCAAGCCATGGCTGCAACAGGGCAAGCCCAACCCGTTTCCGGAGCAAAGACCATCTTTGTTCCGTGGGACCTTCGAGGGGAAGATGTCTTACCCAAAGGCTACCCACCCCCACCACTCAACCCCAGGCTATTACGGGAGGGGGAGGAGATGCCCCTCCCTAGTTTTCTGGTCTCAGGCACAGGCTTGGGAAATGGACAACCCTGGGTCTAAATCCGATCCTCAGTCACCCCTGGGGTGTTCACTATGAAATTTATCCAAACTGGGGCTGTCTCCCACCCTGCGACATATNGTTTGAGCTCCCTTGTCCAGGGTTTTTGCGCTCTGCTCTCCGGCTCCTCCCTCTTCCCAGTTCACTGTCTGTCTACCTGCCTCTCTCCNGTCTCCAGTTCCATACGGTCTTTCTGCTCTTTCTCTCTCCCCATCCCCCAGTAAACCTCTTGCACTAACTCTGTTGCTCCTGGTGTGTTCTCTTAAGTGGCATACTTTGGCAGGGCCCACCAAAAGGTACCCACTTTGCCTTTTTACTCACTAGGAACTCCTGGCATTTGGTCTGGCCATGCTGGGAGTCTGTCCATCTGCAACAGATCAGCTCTTGTTGTTTGTTTCTGTCTGCTCTCCCACTCTAAAGTGCATAAATGTCCCATCCTTACGTTTGTTACGTTAGAGTCAGAGCTGGAGAGGCCGGCTGCTGCATGCCCAGCACATGCCTCCTCTCCCTTACGTCGTCTACTGACCTAATCCCCAATAATGTCCGTATGGGTCATTTGTCTATACCCTCTGCCCTACATTACCATCTATGTGGGCACATATGTGCCTGTGTGGCTCCTGCAGCCTCCTGCACCCATGTGGACATCTCCTCTCCTGCTCTCTCTCCCCTCTCCCAGCAGCCCCCGGGACCCACAGCTTAAACTCTAGCCCGCTGTATTTTCCATGTGGCTCTGGCTACTTTGGCCTGTAGACCCACATGGACCCCTCTTTTCTACTGCTCCTTCCTGGCTTTCTCTCACCTTGTAGCCAGACTGCAGGCCCACTGTGCTCTCAGTTTCTGCCTGCAGTCCCACGGCTCACTTTCACTCTCAACTTCCCCTTGTAACTGATAGGAAAACACTTGCACAGTGTTCCACTTTGCGACTCCCTCTCTCTCTTCCTTCACTGACTCAGCTTTTATGACAACATCTTGGCCTCAATACAAATCAATGGTCAAAATTGGTGAACTTGATTTCCAAATTCTCACAAATTGTTATCTACTACTGCCACAAACAAATGATCCCCACATACCTTATACTTAAACTTAGTCTGCTACACTTCCAAAGTCCCTTACCTCTAAGACTCTACCTCCTCACTCCTAAAAATCTTTTATTCCTGTGATTTCTTTGTATTCTGCTCCATATCTTAAGATTATACTGTAAACTTTTATTTCAGGATTTGTAAATTGCTCATCTAGTATGGTTTAAAGTCTATATAATTTGTAACAAAGTCTATTTCCTGTGGAAAGTTTTGTTTGTACCNCTGTTAGAGAAGTTCTGTCTATTTTGTATGTNTGNATGGATCTGTGCCTCTATGTTTTCTTGTGGACATGGGAACCACATGGAGTTACATCAGACTCAGTCAGGTATGTAACTGTGTGTGGCCACTGCATATTTGGTTCTGACTGGTCTTAGGTGCCTGAGTTTATGTATTCCCTGTGACTTGGTGGTAGGTAGCTCAGCGTNACTATTGCAACTAGCTGCCTGGGCTCAGAATTTGCCTCTGGGATTTCTGGCCACTGAATCTGATGTAATGACAGAGATTCATATGTCATTTGGGTATAAATAATATTAAAGTTATTTTATGCTGTTCTACAGTATTTAAAAAAAAACAGATAAGGGAATTGGGTATGGTTAAAAATTTGTAACAAAAAGTTAACCTAAAACTTGTAACTCCAAATTGGAACTGTTCTGGGAAACAACACACGGTTTGCCACCATCTTAATTGTTAGTATTCTGACTCACCCCTTGGAGACCCATCCAGCATCCTGACATAAAGTCTCCTTTAAAAAAGAAAAGCTCCCTCTCCCCCTTCTCTCTCTCCATTCCCATGAGGGATGCACCCTCGCCTCCTCTCTCTTCCCCCTCCTCTTTTTCTCCCTTTTCCTTTTCTCTCCCCCTTCTCTCTTTCCCTCTCCCTCCTTTCTTCTCCCTACCAAAATAAAACTATTCTCTGAGCTCTACCTGCATGGCATCTGTCTCTCACCCATCAAGGGGTACCTTGGCTCTATCTGCCAAAGCCTCCCATATGCTATATTATTTATTGGTACTGCATGACTTGGATAGGCCCTCCTGGCAGCCCCTCGCATGCCAGGATCCTGGACCCAGTCTACACACAACAAGCTCCGGCTCACCCCATCGCTCACCACCCCATCCACCAGCTGTAATTGCTAGGTTTCAATTAGGTTGCTCCAGAGCTGCCCACAGCTCCCTTAGTCCCTTCTGGCTTCTGTGACACATCCCTGACCCTTTCCTGTGGATGAGATCACCCCTCTTGGAGCTTGGTTTTCATTCTTGTCTCCTAAAAAATCCTAGTACATGCTTTTAACCCAAATCTGTAAAAATTTTATGTCCTTTTATAAAATAAAAATTCATATAAGCCTCAGAGGATCAAAAGAAGCCATTGGATCCACTTCACAAAGGTCAAGAGAATCTAGATAAATGAGTTTTTCTCACCTGTCTATTCCTGAGGCATTTTTCTCTCTCCTGGTCTCCAATTACTATGACTACAGACCTAAGGTTCCAAATAAGTTCATAAAATTTTAACTCTTGTCTCTAGTCTGTATCTGTTTCAGTGGGCTCAAATAAGTTCATAAAATTTTAACTCTTGTCTCTAGTTTGTATCTGTTTCAGTGGGCTTCCATCTGGCTGACTGATACATCCAGGCAACAGCCACTGACTTCAACCTGTGAGATGACAACATAGACCTCCTGATGGCTGATGTGGACCAGTCCAGCCAAACATAATTGTTCCCTGTCTCTACAGCTAGGTCAGATGACCATATACGTCTGATAAATGCCCCATTGCCCAAATTCCCTCCTTTCCTTTGACTAGCCAGAGTCCTGACCCTCTGTGCCCTATTTCACCTTGAAGCAGCTATAGAAGAGCATTGTCTCTNCCCTTGCCCCCAAACAGGCTAAAGGGCTAAGTTAAAGGTAAAACCCTTGGCATAGGGGACAAATTGGCTACCTAATGCCCATTGACATACCAGAAACCTGAACCCAATATTGTCCATTGATATTTATTAATTAAAATGATTCTGCAATAAGATAAGACACTTGACCTTCTTTATGCAGAGCAAAAGAGATATTATATAACCTTGAGAAATTATTATTTCTGTATAAATCATCAGGATGGAGTTTCTGGTCCACTGAGAGGGTCCCTTTTCCTTTTCTCAGAGGGTCCTTTTCTCCAGTTCCCATTTGGCCTTGGGATCTTTCCCATCATTCTTCCTTGTCTTCTCAGGACACAGAAAGTCCTAGCCTTATGGAAGCTGCTGAGATATGGGAGACTTAGGGAATACTAGCTGATAGTCATTCATACCTAATAGACAGGCAGTCCTCAAATGCTCAGAGATCTGCAGAATNTGACATTTAAAATGTTGATCAAAAAGCTTACTATATCAGACAGAGACTCCCAGATCCTAACAGTGACCCAAGGTCTCTAAAGAAGATGTCTCCACCTTGATGGTGGCAGCACTGACCCCTGGGCAAGATGCCCCAGTGCGACACCTGCCACCAGGACCTGGCCCAGACTGTGGACAAACAACAGGGCATTGGGGAATTGATTGAACCCCTTTTGCCTAGACAAAGTAAGATCAGTCTGCCCTATGTCTCTCTTCCTTGGGAAAANTTCCCACCTTATTTATGGTCCTGATGGCTGAGGATTGATGCTGTTCTGATACATCTACATACAAAGATGTAGAGACCTGGGTATGGACTAGATGGATTGGTCCATGTCATTTTTAACAGATTTGAAAGCTGNTTGATCAATACTCAGATATGATTTATCTTTCTCAGAGCTCTGATTCCATTTGACAACCAGGCTTTGCTTCAGCTGCTTTCTGAATTCTCTATATAAAATTCACAGGTCCCCCTCTCCTCAGACTACTACTAGGTCTAGACATAATTTACCATGTTCCCGGATCAGATAAACTCACAGAACATACTTCAATGTAACTTTTAACTATTGACTGCTCTCCGTATAGAAAAGCTGTCTCATCCCTGTTCACTTACATATCCTTCTCANATCTGATGATGTTTAGGGAAGTCTCCCTCCTCCTTCACTTACTCAACCACGTCCATTCAATGAATTTCCTCTGGTTATAGATTTAAAGATAGGTTTCATTGGCTGAAGCCAGGAAATGTTCACACCTTTTAACCCAAAGCCATAGCCTTTTGTTAAATCTATTCCAGCTGTCTTACAGATACCTTCAGGTTCCTGGGGAAAGTTCTACTACCGTATCTAGAAATCTGGTCTGATGAAAAGACAATCTCCCCATTTTTGACCCCACCTATTTTTTGAGCATATTTTGTAGATTCGCTCCTCTCGCCTGATCTCCAGAGAAACAGCAGACGCCATGGCTTCTGTACTCCTGATTTGGTGTGCCATTCCCCCTCAAGCTNCTAAAACATCATTGCTACAACCTGCCTTCTCAGCTCCTTCAAGGAACAGACACCTGAGATCTCCTGCCGTGCAACTTCCTCACTCCCCTCTTTGCCCCTTGTCAGTGTGAAGCAGTCTTGAGAATTCAGCACCCTCATTCCCTCCCATTTGCTATCAGTAACTCACCTTCTTATAAAAATAAACACGGAGGAATGTTAATATTCTGACCCGCCCCTTGCAGACCCTCCCAGCGTCCTGACATAAAGTTCTCTTTAACAAAGAAAACTTCCCCTCCCCCCTTCATTCCCACAAAGGGTGCACCCTCGCCACCTCTCTCTTTCCCCCTTCTCTCTTTCCTATACTACAGATGGAACCAAGAGCCTTGTACATGC
>LZPO01066383.1:75181-86860 GCA_001675575.1 Neotoma lepida | reverse complement strand
TTATCTTTCTATATACCTTTCTTTATTTCTTACTCCCTGGTTTGTTGTGCAGCCTTTTCTTGTTCCTTGATCCCCTTCCCAGATTTCTCCTCCCATTTATTCTCTCTGCCTGCCAGTCCCACCTATCCTTTCTCCTGCCTTGCTATTGGTATTTATTAGACCAATCAGGTATTTTAGACAGGAAGAGTAACACAGCTTCACAGAGTTAAACNAATGCAACATAAAGGAATGCAACACATATTTGCATCATTAAAACAAAGGTTCCACACCATAAACAAATGTAACATATCTTAAAATAATATTCCACAACACTGTCTGGTAAGGGTTCNATCTCATGGGGTGGGCTTTAAGTTGAATCAGATATTGGTTGGTTACTCCCATAAGCTTTGTGCCACCGTTGCCTTAGCTTATCTTTCAGATAGGAAGGACACCATTGTAGGTTTGTGGCTGGCTTGGTGTTCATGTCTCTCTTTTGAGAGCATGAAGAGTATCAAAGATGTACCAAAGATGCTGGAACATANGAAGGCTATGTGTAGGCCCTAGCTTGACATCTCCATCCTTAATGAGTTGTGTGGGTGTTGTCTTTAGCAATGGGGCCTTGCTGGCAGTTTGTGGAGAGCAACCTAAAGTCTTGGTAACAGCTTGAATTGTTTGGGGATTCCTGTAGGGCCCCTTTGANGAACAACTCAATTAGATTAACCCAATACCAGTACTGGAAGCTTTGTTTGGTGNCAAGAGATGGCCCATTGGAACTTTGACACACACCTCCTCCATTATTTGGCAATTTCATTTAGATTGCCTTTATAGATGTATATATTTTAGGAAGTTTCTACTGTATTAGGTTTCCATATGTGGTAGTTTTAAATGAAAATGGCCCCATAGGCTCATGGGAATGGCACTATTAGGAGGCGCACGGCCTTGCTGGAATAGATATAGCTTTGTTGGAGGAAGTGTGTTACTGAGGGTATGTTTTGAGGTCTCAGAAGCTCAAGCTAGGCCTAGCAGCTCAGTCATTTCCTGCTGCCTGCTGATCCGATCCAGATNCAGAACTCTCAGCTACCTCTCCATCACCATGTCTGCCCGCATGCTGCCACATTTTCCACCATGACAATAATGGACTAAACCTATGAACTGTAAACCAGCCCCAATTAAGTGTTTTCCTTTATAAGAGTTGCTGTGGTAATGGTGTCTCTTCAAAACAATAAAACCNAAACTAAGANACCATATTACCCCTTAAATGCCCCTTAATTTTAGCTGTCTCTCCCTGTATTTCTCCCACAAGCCCCCTCTCCTCTCCCACTCCCCANTTGATCCTCCCATTCTAGCCCCCACATCCATCCATAACTGTCTATTCTATTTCCCTTTCCTAGGGAGATCTATCTGTTCCCTCTTGTCCCCTACTTTATATCTAATATCTAACCTCTGTGGTTCTATGGATTGTAGCTCAGTTACCATTAACTTCATAGCTGATATCCACATATAAGTGAATACATACCATATTCATCTTTGTGAGTCTGGGATACCTTACTCTAGATGATTTTCTTTTAGTTCCATCCATTTACCTGAAAATTTCATGTCATTTTTTTAACAGCTGAGTAATATTCCATTGTGTAAATGTACCCCATTTCCTTTATCCATTCTTCTGTTGGGGGACATCTAGGTTGTTTCCAATTTTTGGCTATTTATGAATGGAGCAGAGCATTCAAGACCTGTTTAGGGTACAGAATAAGTTCAAGGCCAGTCTTGGCAACTTAACTAGACCCGCTCTCCAAATAAAAAGTAAGGAGAGTTCTAAGACTATAACTCAGCGGTAGAGANTTTGCATAGGACAGGTGGGGCCCTAGCTTCAATCCCAAGTTCTACAAAATAAATAATTAAAATAAACAAGGAATATATTNCAGCTGCAGAAGCAGTGNGNCTTGCCAGTGCATAGATGGGAAAGACTCNAGTAAGGCCTGGGACAGTAGAAAGAAAGGAGGATTGTTTTAGAAAGAATGCAGGAAGTTCTTAGAGGGCTCAGGTCTCCATGGAAGGGGATGGGGAACTGCCTTCCAGAAGAAGAATGAGCAGGGAGGGGAATGATGATAACAAGGCAGAGGGACCTCAAAGGCCAGTTTCCTCCTGCATCTGTNCTGTGTAGGCTGCTCCTGGCCTCAGGCCAATGNGGACATTTGTATCTTAACTCCATGTTCTTTCTTCATGGTATATGTAAGGGCAAATGGAGGTGGTACATCTCCTGATACAATATGGAGCCAGACCCTGCTTGGTGACNGATGTGGGCTGGACCGCAGCTCACTTTGCAGCTGAGTCAGGCCATCTGAATGTACTCAAAACTCTCCATGCACTGCACGCTGCTATTGATGCTGCNGACTTCTTTGGAGATACACCCAAGAGGATCGCACAGATCTATGGGCAGAAAGCCTGTGTGGACTTCCTGGAGAAGTAAGTACTGTGCTTTCCCAGCCATAGAAAGGAGCCTNTAATCCGAGTTTTTCTCAATTGACCAATCTCAGGTAAGTGAAAAAGAAACAAAGAGATCTAACCCAGTGGTTCTCAACCTGCCTAATGCTTGGACCCTTTACGACAGTTCCTCATGTTCTGGTGACTCTCAACCAAAAAATTATTTCGTTGTTACTTCATAACTGTAATTTTGCTGCTATTATGAACCATAACATAAATATCTGATATACAGGATATCTGATATGCAACCCCAAAGGAATCATGACCAACAGGTTGGGAACCCCTGAACCAATTGACTGGGATTATAATTTTTTTAAAAGAGTATTTACTTTTATTTTATGTATATAAGGGTTTTGCCTGGATGCATGTATGTGTACTGTGTGAGGCCAAAAGAGGGTGCCAGATCCCCTGGAACTAGAGCTACCAACCTACTGGAGCTACTGGAGCCCAGTCATGTGGGCTAGGAAGAGAAGACCCTCTGCAAAAAAGAGCTACTGCTCTTATCAGAATGAGCTGTCTTCCTAGCTCCTATAAGAACTTTTAAAATTGATTTTAAGATTTTTTGTTAGAATGACAACTTGAGGGTGAAAAATACATTGATCTTTTGCTTTAGATCCTACAAAAATGATCTCTAATAAGAGCTGGACACTATGTTTAGGGATGGGACATAGCCTAAGCCTCATGGCCACTCTTGGGTTTTTGAAAGGTACTCAAGCTAGCTGTGTGACTCTGTAGGAGCTAAACCAGCCTCCTGACCCTCAGTTTCCTTACGCTTACAGTGCAGCAGGGGCTGTGGAGATGGTTCAGTCAGTGAGGTGCTTGTCACACGAACAAGAGGCCTTGAGTTTGGATCCTCAGAACCCATGTAAAACTAATCACGGTGGCCACATTGGTAGCTCCAGTGTGAGAGTTAAGATACCGAAGGATTCCAGGTCAGCCAATCTGGACAGAACTGCAAGCTGTAAATCTAGTGAGAAATCCTGTCCTAAAACGTAAGGAGATGATACACTACATTAATCTTTAGCCTCCTTATGCACATGCACACAAACACATACGTATAACACCCCTCCCCACCCTATGAGGCAAATGAATTAGACTTCTGACTTTTAAGACCCATCTACATTCACGTATGACTCCCCTGACATGACTAGAACTTGTCAAACATTCAGTCATTTATTTACTAAGTTAAGCAGTTGGATATAATTAAGTACTAATTCTGTTCTTTGCAGTTATAGCCTTGAGAGGAATGGAAATGAGATATATGAATCTATAATTTGGGTCAACAAGTGATTCATATAAGAAAAAGTTGTATAGCCTGGTCTGAACATGGTTNCATGGGAAGGAAGATGAGATAGACAGAAAGCCTAGAAGTAATGCCAGTTTATGGTAGAGAACAGTNACAGTGGGCTCTCTCCTATGAGATTCAAACACAGTTATGGTCAAAATGTTAAANTAGGCCAGAATGGTGGCTTAGACCTACAATACCAGCTGCTCAGGAGGCTGGGCCAGGGAAACTCTAAATGCAAGGCCTGCCTGAGCNACAGAGTGAGTTCAAGGTCAGTCTGGGCAAATTAATCTCAAAGAAAAAGTCAAAAAAGANCTGGGGAATGTAGCTTAGTAGTGGAGTGCCTGCTTAGCCCACGTGAGGCCCTGGGTTCAATCTCTGACACTGCCATCCCCCTAAAAGTTAAACTAGCAAAACTGTTGCCTGGGGTGAGATTGGCANCCCATAGAAGTCCCTCAAGAGACCCTACCTTGGAAATAGAGTCACCATTTAAAAATATCACAGAGCTGGGCAGTGGTGGCGCATGCCTTTAATCCTAGCACTCAGGAGGAAGAGGCCGGTGGATCTCTGTGAGTTCAAGGCCAGCCCAGGCTACCAAGTGAGTTTCAGGAAAGGTACAAAGCTACACAGAGAAACCCTGTCTTGAAAAACAAAAAAACAACAAAACAAAACAAAAATAAAAATACCACAGATCACAAATGAGGGGCTGGAAAGAGGCAAGCTGTGAGTTCTGTTCACATACTCTTCTCCCCAGTTCTGGGTGTCATCTAGGTGTCACACTCAGGACCTCTGTGTGCCATGGCCCTGAGCACCAGCAGGCATTCGTCATTGAGTTTTCTACAAATCTAACACCCTGCAATGTGACATGGCTCTTTCATTATTACTTCTCCGGTCCTCACACAGGTATCTGAATCTGAAACTCCTATCNTTCAACAATTTTCTTTCCCAACCTATCACCTGTGTGCAGGACTCACTAATTTCCCTGCCATCTGGATACCATGGTATGGTATCCCATACCTTCCTTGCCTCTATTAATAACTTTTAGACCATTTGCTATCTATACCTATGACCTAACATCCCCAGCCGTGGATGGATCTCTTGTATAAAGTGGATTTCAGCANCAGAGCTATAAAGTGAGGACATGACTGCTCTAAGGGATGGTTGAAGAGAAGGTTTTATTATAGATATGAGGGAGAGTACAGCCAGAGGCATTCCAGTNCAAAGTAGTAGACTAAACATGGCCAGTAGAATGGACTGGGCCATGAGAGAAAAGAGAGGAAGAGAGAGATACAGTAAAGAGGAGAGAGAACCAAGAGGACCAAGAAACAAGAGTGAGCCAAGAGTAAGCATGGCTGAAATGGCAGGGCTTATAGGAATGAGAAACTGGGGGGAAAGGACACTCGGGAGCTGGAGAAGTCTAGGGTAGGGGTGGGGTGAGAAGAGCTGAGAAGCTCCAGAATGCCAGGTATTTGTAATGTTGAGAGAGCCTGGAGTCAGCGTACTCTTTGGTATGCTAGTGGGCACCACAGCTAGCCATTTGTCCCAGTTTCTGTTGGACNTGACATTTCTACACTCGCTACTCCTGGGCTTGCCTGACTAAAGAAAGGCCCAGAAATAAGTAGATGAGTATTGGCAGGGAACTAGAGATGTCTACTTCTATCTAAGCCCACCTCACTGTTTCTCAGAGGACACACTTTCTACCTGAAGTCATGAAGGAATATGAACACGCTTTTCAACAGCCCCACCCCCATCACCTACCCCTATACTTCCAGGTCTTACAGATCCCCACATCAGTTCACCCTTGCCTTCCCATCTGTTCTGTGTCATGGTCTTTCTCCATTTGGAACAGTGGTCCTCAACCTCCCTAACACTTCGGCCTTTTATTATAGTTCCTCATGTTGAGGTGACCCCCATTCATGAAATTATTTTTGATGCTACTTCATAACTATAATTTTGCTGCTGTTATGAACTGGAATGTAAATATCTGTTTTCTGAGGGTCTTAGGAGACCCCTGTGAAAGGGTTGTTCAACCCCTCAAGGGGTCACAAGCCACAGGTTGAGAACCACTAATTTAGAATCTTCATATCTTCTGCAAGAAAGCCGCGCCTGCATTGTTCTTTGTTTAGTCTTCACTTCTTCCTGTATTGTTAGTTGTTTCTACCCCGCCCCCACCCCCTTTTTGGTCTGTGAACATGTTCACGTAAATCTTACTAAACCAATGAACAGAGCTAGGGGTCCCTCCCGNGGCTTCTCTTCTCCCCCGGGCTCCTAAGCTACTCAGGAGTTAATCTACAGAATTGGTTCTCCTTCCTCATCTCTCGCTCACCTTTGGGAAGCCTTCCCCTCTTTGTACTGATGGAAACATTTCCGCATTTCTCACAGGAATAATCACAAACTCCCTGTTGCTAACACGGTGCTCCCTTCTCCATTCACAGTTAATTTTCATGCACTTCCCTTCCTCCTCCTTCCCTCCCTTCTTTACTCCCCCCTCTTCCTCCCCTTTCTCCTTCTCCCATCCCAACCTCCCTCCCTTCCTTCTTTCCGTCCTTCATTTTTTTTGGGAGGGGATCAGGGCCTCACTGGATAACCCAGCTCTGCCTTCCTTTCCCAAGAGCTAGGGTTACAGCCGAGTGTCATCAGTATTTTCCCTCGTGTGCCTTTCAAATGCTAGAATTCCTCAGAGTCTTGTCCTTGGCTTTCTATGGATTTTTTTTTTTCTGAGCACTCTTAGCCCCTCCTTAGTGACTAGATGCATATGACGTTTGGTCCCATAACTAAAACGGAGTGGGCACCACCAGGGAAATTGGGCAGACAATGTTGAGCAGACAAAAACAAATGTCANCTGCATCATGTGTGACTCACATCTACTTCCCATTTCCCACCAGAAACTTACTTCCTTTCTGATGCTAGAGGAGTCAGAGGAAAGAATTCTGGATGTAGGTGTAATTAGTCTGGTCCTGCAAATATAGTGAAGACCTGGCCGGGGGAGAAGAGAGAAAACCTGTTGATCTGGGTGTCAGAAATATGCATAGGTTGAGTGTACATGAGAAGAGGTGGAGGGCGTGTGGAGGGAGGAATGCCCTGGCTGACTGGGTGATCACATCCAGGAGCCTTGCAGGCTAAAGTGGGTGGGTGGCAGACCATAGTTAGTTGGGCAAGAAGCCAAAGCTGAACTCATCATAGGATTGATGAGCTGAAGCAGATGGGCTAGCAAAGTTCCTCACACAATAGAGGATGTGGCAGTGGGTATCCTGTAATGGGATTAGAGGCTTTGTGACTCTAGATAAGACATACAATATATGCAATTGGCATTTTCTTCTTGCACTGCCAATTTACTTAATTGATTGATAGAGACAGGGTTTCACTCTTTAGCCCAGGATGGCTTGGAACTTACTATACAGCCGAGGCTAGCCTTGAACCTGCAGCAATCCTCCTGTTTCATTCTCCTGGGTGCTGGAATTGCACACGTGCCAGGCTATACTTTAAAATTTTAAACAACAAACACATGTTGCTTTTATAGACAGGAAAATAGAATTAAAAGGAACAGCTTCCCAATAACATGAAGACTGTTCTGGAAATGGGGGTGCTTTAACAGTGAGCAGCCNTTCCCTCCAATCGTCTTTGAAGATTAATCACACCCAGACTATACCAGCCCCTTCAGTCTTCAGGGATGGAATTCCTCTGGNATCTGAGACCTTCTGAACTTTAGGTTTGGAATCTAAGGTGTGCACTTGGACGTGTGTGAACTCNGCCTCCTTTCCTCTCAGCTAGACTATGAATGGCCTACGCTGTGTGTGTGCTCAGGAAGTAAGCTCNGTGGCAACGCTGGCCACGCTCCTTCTTCCACACTCACAGGCTGCTCTCTTTGTAGGGCAGAACCAGAATGCCGGGACCACCGCCAGAGAGGGCTGTTGCTTGATGAGCGGGACCCAGATTGGGACCTCAAGAAAAGGGAGCTAGAGCTGTCTCTCCCCGCCCCAGATAGAAACACCAACAAAAGGAGTAAAAGAATCCGGGGTTCCACCAGGCTCAGCCATTCCAAGGCCTGGAGGGTATGAAAAGGCGGAGCCAGCATACAGACTTAAGTGGACCTGTGACCCAGCCTGGAGCCAGAGGGGTTGTCTGGCTTCCCATCTTCACAAAATTTGACTTGGCCATCCTTACCCAGGCTTCTACAGAAATCCACANCAAACCATTCAGCTGGAAAGTCTTGCCTCTGTGTTCTCTATCAGAGCCAGTGTCTCTTTGCCAAAACCCGAGAGCGTGACGCTAAACCCAGAAGCTTGACCCGGAGGGGACATGGCAGTCGAAGGCTGCTTGTATTTCGTTTGTCGTGACTTGCAGTGTCAGCATACCCTGCNGCCCCTCAACCACTAACACACACATAGTTACAGAATGTTCACGATCAAAGAAAGAGCTCTTCAAATGAAATTGATTAGATTGGGGCAAAAAATGAAATAAAATCAAAACAAAAAGAAAACTCTAAAACTCCCCAATATGATTGATTCAATATATGCATAAAATTATGTTTTTGTTTTTGTTTTTTTTTTTTGCACACAGACTAAGCAAACGCTCTCCTGACGTTCAGCTTTTTTTTTCCTTTTCTGTGGGGGCCCACAGTCCCAGCATTGACAATTTTACCCATCATCACGTCCATCTAGGAGCAACGGTATGGACAATGCACCCACTCAGTGAGAGACCANTGGAAAGTCTGGCATGAAGGGGATCTGCCCCATCTAACCGAGTGAACATAGAAAATGATAAAAGTGTGGGCTTGGTGGTCTAGTTTTTCAATTGTAGATTTTGCAAAAGTTAGATCAGATATTTCCAAGAAAAGTATAACGTCTATTGAAGTTTTGGAGACAGTACAAGAAAAAGCTAAATGCCTTGTTAGCTATTTTTAATATTGATTTGCTGAAATGTGTCAGACGTTTTAATGCNAAGTAAAGCATACTATGAAAATTAATCTTACTATTTTCTACTTTATTTTTATTTATTTGTTTTCAAGTATGAGAAGATTATGTAGATTTTTTTGATGGGGGCATGTGCACATGCCACATTGTGTGTGTGTGTGTGTGTGTGTCTGTCTGTCTGTCTGTCTGTCTGTCTGTCTGTGTGTATACGCACACACACACACTTGAGTGCCAGAGAAAACTTGTGGGAGTCAGTCATCTCTTTCCATCATCTGGGTCTTGGGAATCAAACACAGTGGTCAGGTTTGGTGGCCAGGGCCCTTCCCACTGAGTCACCTCACCAGCTCTGCCTTACTTTTTAAAGCTTATGTCTACTAGAATGTTTAAAAATCCCTACATGGCTTGCATTTAATTTCTGTTGGCACTGCTATAGAATTCAGACATTTGCAGCCTCCTGTAAGATATAATGCTGGAGCCAGGCGGTGGTGGCGCACGCCTTTAATCCCAGCACTCGGGAGGCAGAGGCAGGCAGATCTCTGTGAGTTTGAGGCCAGCCTGGGCTACAGAGTGAGTTCCAGGAAAGGCACAAAGCTACACAGAGAAACCTTGTCTCAAAAAACAAAACAAAACAAACAAAAACAAAACAAACAAAACAAAAAAAAGATATAATGCTGGCATATTTTATATTAATGGCCTGCTCCACAGTCTTTCAGATCAATTAATTTCTCTGTATGAATCAATAGCCTTAGCTTCCTAAGACCTTTACNACACACTCTTCAATTGTTTATCTGTTGATTAGGGCCAAGTTTGGTTGGGATTTTCCAGGCTTAAAAAAGGAAGCTTCAACTCTTTACAGGAAAGTGGTGAGGCTATAGAAAAACTTTGCCAGTGTTTCCATCTCTGAAAAAAAAAATGAGCCCCCCAACTCCAGCAGCCATCAATCAGCAATGACTCCTCAGGTAGGAGTGGGAGCCTCATGAGCCCCTTTCCCACCCTTGATGGAACATTGACTGGCTTGGTCTTGTTCCAGTCTTGTGTAGATAACNGTAGTTGCTATGAATTCATGAGTTCAATAGCTGTCATAGCTTGCAGACAGGACTTCAATGGCACTCTTCCCATCCTCTGGTTCTTATATCTTTTCTGCTCCCTCTTCCATGGTGTTCCCTGAGTAGTCCCCCACCTCTCATTCTGTGTGTGTGTGTGTGTGTGTGTGCACGTGCGTGCGCACACGCACGCGCGCGCACACACACACATGTTGATATAAATGTCTCATTGAGGGCTAAGTACTTAACAGTCAATTATTTTCAGTACCTTGACCCATTGTGAGTCTCTACATAGATGTCTGTCCACTGTATGCTTCCCTAATCAAGGTTGAGAGCAGCACTAATCTGCATGTATAAACATAAATATTTAGAAGGCAATTTGACAACATGTTCCTTTGGCAACACAACAGTAGCAGGTTGCTCTTTAGGACCTATGACCTGCTTAGCCATGGACTGTGGACCAGGTTTATAGTACCAGGTAAGAATTGCTTCCTTTGGAGCAAGTCTCAATCAAATTAGAAAGCATTTGATTATTCCCATAACAGTCATGCCACTACTGTACCGGCGCCTGGCAGATCAGTACTTGAGCATGTGGGGTGTAGCATTGGGTAAGTCCATTGATGACTTTTCTCTCTCAGCAGCCCATACAGCACCTACTGGTTCTATTAAAGGTAGCCAACAGGGAGAAGATTCCAAGTCAGTTCCAGCCTGATTTCTCTACAACCTGCAAACACAGTTTGTCATGTCTTCAGTGGGGTCTTACTGTCTAGCTATGATGGGCAACCAAGAGCAATGACTATAGCCTGTGTTGTGTCAGGAGCCTCTGGGCCCCCTGAACATAGGGAGTTCATAGGGAACTGTTCTATGTCTGGCAATGAAACTTTCATTTAACAACCCATGTCTTCTAGGGGAGGCATTCAGAGCACCTCTATTCATTGTTTTCTCCTTTTTGTTTTGATTAGAAACACAGTCCCTAGGATAGCCCATGAACATTCAGAATGAGCCTTTCTAAGTTAAGCCTCTCTGGGAACACCCTCATGGACAGNCATAAAGGTGTGTCTCCCAGGTGATTCCAAATCCCTTCAAGTTGACAATGAGGAGTAACCATCAAGTAACCCTCTGAAGTGCTGGTGACACCATGAATGTGGACCTCTGAAACTGAAGGAAAAAAAAAGAATATTTGGCTTAAGTGTTGTGGTAGCTTGAGTGTGAATATCCACCATAGTCTCAGGCATTTGGGTATGTGGTACTCACTTAGTGGCACTATTTGGGAAGGTGTGGAGGTGTGGCCTTGCTAGAAGAAGTACGTCACTGAGGCACTCTGAGAATTAAAAAGCTCTCACTATTCCCAGTGCACTCTCTCTGCTTCCTGATCCTGCCACCATGCCTCCACTCCTCCATTATGGACTCTGTGTGGTNCCATGAGCCTTAATAAACTTCCTTCTGTAAGTTCCTTTGGTCATGGTGTTTTATCACAACAATTGAAAAGTAACTAATACTGATGTCCTACATGTAGTGATTTATTATAACAGTCCTTGAAGACTAATTCAAAACCTTTTGATAGCAGCATTGACCACAGAATGTGGAAATCTGGTTATTCATTGTCATATGAGAGAGTATATTAGGAAGACTTAGCAAATACTTTCCAAATNATGCCATTTGGGCCCTATGACTCTTGAAGGGAAGAATGAGGACTGTTATCTAAACCTGTTGGTTCCTGATTCAGATCTACATTCAAGACANCAAGAAGACACAGTGTTTTGTGTATGTCCTGGTGTGGAATATTTGTTTACCCTATGTGAAGATGTGTCAATGTGATTGGTTTAATAAAGAGCTGAATGGCCAATAACTAGGCAGAAGAGAATAGGTGGGACTTCCAGAGAGAGGAATTTGGGATGAATCTAGGTGCATAAGAGATGCCAGGAGACACTGAAGAAGTCAGACATACAATACAGAGGAGAGATAACTGAGCCATGAG
>LZPO01066383.1:51452-62124 GCA_001675575.1 Neotoma lepida | reverse complement strand
AATAAAAGTAGGGGAAAAAGGCTGATTGCCCTCACATCATTAGATATTGAAATTTGGTGTCCTTCTGGGAACAGAATTCATTCAAGAAGCCAGAATTAACATGGTGAGTGCCTATAACATCATAATTTTTAGTGTTTGTAAAGCTGGGAGGACAAAACAAGTATAATTTGGGCTGTGACATCAGCCAGAATTGAATTCAGATGCTGCCTGTGGCTTCCTTGTGGCCCTGTGTAAATCGCTGGACTCCCTCCTATTTCTTACCTGTGATGTAGACAGGGATGAAACCACATCCCGTTCAATTGTTTGCTATGGTAAAATAGCAGTCACTTCCTTTGTGTTGCTTACCTTGTACAAGCCCCAAACCACACAGTGCTGGAATGTTGTGTCCCTGTACTTCCTGCACTCTGAAGGTCTCAGGTGAAAGGAACTTTGGGTGAGATGCCTTCAGAGGGCAAGGGCAAAGGTGTTAGGGGTTTCCTGCAACAGGTTTCTTCTCAGTTCTTGATATTTGTTCTAAGGGAATAACCTTTGATGCCTAAGACTACAAATGCAAGGTTCTGCAGCCATTGTGGCNTTACCTATAATAGACAAGGTCACGTGGAAATAACCTATATATGCCTAACACAGGCTCAGTTAGGTAAGTACTGCATATACATTTTGGGAATTTATTGCTAGCCACTGAAAAGCATGATGCCTAAGAATATCAATGTGGGGAAGCATTCACAAGTCACTCTATAAGTCTAATGCAATGCAGGCTTTTTTTCTGTATGGTTCAACATATGAAAATCAGTCAACATAATCTACCATACAAACAAACTGAAAGAAAAAACCCATATGATTATCTTATTAGATGCTAAAAAAGCTTTTGATAAAATCCAACACCCCTTCAAGACCAAAGTCTTGGGGAGATTAGGGATACAAGGGACATACCTCAATGACAGAGCTGGGCAGGAAGAGGAAGTGATGTAGCTAGGCTGAGAAAGCAAATGAGAGAACAGAACAGAAAGGCATATAGTTGTGGNTAGACAGGAAGTAGCTCTCTTTGGAAGCTGTGGAGTTGGTGAGGTGAGGTTAGCTGTGGCTTTTCCTGTTTCTCTGATCTCTCAGGCTATAACCCCAATTTCTGGATCCATGTTTTTTATTTAATAAGACCATTTAGCAATTTGTCTACACCTCAACACAAAAAAGTAAATTTACAGTAAACCTATAGCCAACATCAAATTAAATGGAGAGAAACTCAAAGCAATTCCAGTAAAGTTAGGAATAAGACAAGACTGTCTGCTCTCTCCATATCTATTCAATANAGTACTTGAAGTTTTAGCTAGAGCAATAAGGCAACTAAGAGAGCTCAAGGGATATAAATTGGAAAGGAAGAAGTCAAAGTATCATTATTTGCAGATGATATGATAGTATATATCAGTAACCCCAAAAATTCTACCAGGGAACTCCTACAACTGATAAACACCTTCAGCAAAGTGTCTGGATACAAGATCAACTNAAAAAAAAATCAGTAGCCCTCCTATATACAAATGACAAATGGACTGAGAAAGAAATCAGGGAAACAAAACCCTTCACAATAGCCTCAAATAATATAAAATATCTTGAGGTAACTCTAACCAAGCAAGTGAAAGATTGTATGATAAGAACTTCAAGTCTTTAAAGAAAGAAATTGAAGAAGATATCAGAGGATGGAAAGATATCCTGTGCTCAGGGATTGGTAGAGTTAATATAGCAACAATAACACAACTTCCTACCAAAAGTGACCTACAGATTCAACACAATTCCAATCAAAATTCTATCACAATCCTTTACAGACTTTGAAAGGACAATACTTAATTTCATATGGAAAAACAAAAACAAAAACAACAAAAAACAATATAGCTAAAACAATCCTGAACAATAAAAGAACTTCCAGAGGTATCACCATCTCTGACTTCAAGCTCTACTGCTGAGCTATAGTAATAAAAACTACATGATATTGTCATAAAAACAGACACATTGATCAATGGCATTGAATCAAAGACACAGACAGAAGTCCACACACCTATGGACAGCCAATTTTTCATAAAGAAGCCAGAAATACAAAATGGAAAAAAGAAAGCATCTTCAATAAATGGTGCTGGTCTAATTGGATGTTGGCATGTAGAAGAATGCAAATAGATACATTTTTATCATGCTGTATAAAACTTGAGTTCAAATGGATTAATGACCTCAGCATAAAACCAGATACACTGAACCTGACAGAAAAGATAGTAGGAAATAGCCTTGAGTACATTGGTATAGGAGACAGACAGCTTCCTAAATAGAACACCAGTAGCACAGACACTAAGATCGACAATTAATAAATGGAACCTCATGAAACTGAAAAGCTTCTGTAAGGCAAAGGACACCATCAATAGGACAAAACGGCAGCTTACAGAATGGAAAAAGATCTTCACCAACTTCACATCTGATAGAGGGCTAATATCCAAAATATATAAAGAACTCAAGAAACTAGACATCAAAAAACCAAATAATCCAATTAAAAGTGGGGTACAGATCTAAACAGTGAATTCTCAACAGAGGAATTGAAATGGCCAAGAAATACTTCAAGAAATGCTCAACATCCTTAGCCATTAGGGAAACGCAAATTGAAACTACGTGGAGATTTCATCGTATACCTGCCAGAATGACTAAGATCAGTAACATGACAGCTCATGCTGGTGAGGATGTGGAGTAAGGGGAACACTCCTCCACTGCTGGTAGGAGTGCAAACTTGTACAGCCACTTTGGAAATCAGTATGGTGCTTCCTCAGAAAATTTGGAATCAATTTTCCTCAAGACCCAGCTATACCACTCTTAGGCATATACCCAAAGGATGCTCAATCCTACCACAAGGACAATTGCTCAACTATGTTCATAGCAGCTTTATTGCTGATAGTCAGAAACTGAAAACAACCTAGGTGTCCCTCAACAGAAAAATGGATAAAGAAAATGTGGTACATTTACACAATGGAGTATTACTCAGCTGTTAAAAAAATGACATCATGAAATTTTCAGGCAAATGGGTGGAACTAGAACAAAATCATCCTGAGCGAGGCAACCCAGAGCCAGAAAGACAAACATGTTATGTACTCACTTATATGTGAACAGTTGTTAAGTAAAGGATAATCATGTTACAATCTGCAGACTCAGAAAAGCTAAGTAACAAGGACGCCTCTACTGAGGGGCACATGGATCTCCCTGGAAAGGGGAAATAGAATAGATTTTGCAGGTGGACTGGGGTTGCGGGGGGATGGGAACAAGAAGGATAAGGTTGGGGAGGGAGGAACAGAGGGAGAGAGTGCAGGGAGAGACTGGAATTGGGGCATTTTGGGGGGGCAATGTGGAAACCTAGTGCAGTGGAAACTTCCTGGGACCTATGAGGGTGACCCAAGTGAGGACTCCTAGTAATGGAGGATAAGGAGCCTGAACCAGTCATCTTTTGTAACCAGGCAAGTCTTCCGGTGGTGGGATTGGAACATCAACCCAGCCATAAAACTTTTGAACCACAACCTGCCCTGCCTGAAAGATGTGCTGGAGGCAATGGTGGCTCAGAGCATGTGGGTGTGGCCAATTAGTCAATCAANCAATCACTGGTCTAATCTGAGGCCCATGCCATGATAGGGAGCCCATGCCTGACACTGCCTGGATGACCAGCAACTGGAAGCTGATGGCCCATAGATCTAGGGTAGAACCAAACACATACTGGCCAGAAAATAGAAATAAAAGGTCAATGAAATGATTCCTAATGACATTCTGCTACACTCGTAGGCAGCTGCCTACCACATTTGTTAACAGAGAGGCTTCTCCTGGCAGCTGGGAGGAGATGCAGAAACCCACAGTCAAACATTAGGTAGAGCTCGGGGAATATCGCAGAAGAGAAGAGGAAGGCTTGCAGGAACCAGAAGGGTCAAGAACACCAGAGAACATGGCCAACAGAATCAACTAAACAGGAATCACAGGGGCTCACAGAGATGGAAGCATCAATCACCAGCCCTGTATGGGTCTGAGCTAGGTCCTCTGCATGTATCTTATGGTTNTATAGCTTGGTGTTCTTGTGGGACTCCTATCAGTGGGAGTGGGGTTGTCTGACTTTTGCCTGCTCTTGGGACCNTTTCCNTCCTACCGCGTAATCTCATCCAGCCTTGTTTATGCCTAGACTTATTGCAACTTGATTTGTGTTCGGTTGATATCCCTGGGAGGCCTGCTCTTTTCTGAAGGTAAACAGAAGATCAGTGGGTCTGGGGGAGAAGGGAGATGGGAGGGGGACTGAAAGGAGGGAGGGGAGGCTGCGGTCAGGATGTTTTGTATGAGAGAAGAAGAAATAAAAAGAAAAGTGAACAAAGAGAAGAAAAAAATGTCTTGGCTGTGTGTATAGATTCCAGCAGTGGGGATTTGAGTCAAGTGAGCCTTTTCTGGCTTTGTGTCCCAGTTTTCTTCCTTCAACGTCTCTGAACTGTGTAGAGAACAACTTAAGCATTGGTCTTCCGTTTGTCTGGTTTTTTTTTTTTTTTTTTTTTTTTTTAAGTTGAAACATTCAAAGATAGTGTGGTGGGCAGAGCTCTGATGCTCAGGGTTTGTTGGTAAGAGCTGAACATGGATGGGTACCCACAAAAGGGATCATTTAGGAAAACTGATGAGAACTCAACCCTGAAACTCCTCCAAAGCCCTCTTNGTCAGATTGGGATGGATCTATATTTATATTATCTTAAAATATACATGCCCAGTGGTTTAAAACTGGATGTGTAATCAGTGGCATTCATGCTTTTCTGATCTAAGATTTTAAAAAAATGATACTTTTTGTTTATTCTATGAAAATGTCATGCATATATACAATGTATCTTGACAGTTACCCTCCACATTCCCCTTCAATTTCCCCAACACATCTCTCCCTCAACTCCATGGCCTTATATTTATTTATTTATTTATTTATTTATTTATTTATTTATTTATCTATCTATCTATCTATCTATTTATTTATTTTTTTACCTATTTGAGTCTAGTTAGAGCTGTCTGTACGCACATGGGTGTTACCCACTGGAGCATGGGCAGCCATCAGTGGCCACTCCTGACACAGAAAAGCAACATTCCCTTCCCTAGCAGACAGCGGGGGCCTTGGTGGTCCACACCTTTAATCCCAGCACTTAGGAAGCAGAGGCGGTGGATCTCTGAGTTTGAGGCCAGCCTGGTCAACAGAGCTAGTTCCAGGACAGCCAAGGCTACACAGAGAAACTGTCTTGAAAAACCAAAACCAAGAACAAAACAAAACAAAAGATTAAAAATGTTCTCTAATGAACATNATATTAGATATATCTTTCTCCTTCCCAGTAAAGAAAGAAGCTGAATTATCAGGAGGAAAAAGAAACAAATATAAAGGTCTTGAGAACAAGAATGTGTGGCATTCGTCTTGGTTTACCCCTCAGCATTCAGCGTGGACCCAAGGGCACATGAGGGACCATACTAAATACTGGCTGTGGTTACTGTGGCAAGACAGATTATCTGTAACTGTGCCTGTTCTTTCTTAGTGTGGACTGGTTGGAAATTAGTGGCAAATTGAACTCTAGGTTAAATATAATCAAATAAAAAAATTATGGTGAAGAATTGCTTTGAGAATTGAGAAATCACATTTTTGCTTCTTTGGGGGAACAGCCAGCACTGAAGAACTANCTCACCAGAGGAGAATCGAGCAGCTTTTTCTAAACACAGCCCTAGCAGCTGTCACTAATTCATTCTGTTCCGTGACCACTGTGTGTCTTGCCCTCCGCACCCAGCCACATAGAGGACAGGGGTTTATTAATTATTTCTGGATGTGTGGTTCCTGGCAGAAATCTTCAAAAGACATTATTTCCATCTGCTCAGCCAGATGATGGTCCAAATTCGGAGTGGATGGGTGAGTTTTCCCTGAAGCATGCTGACCCGGGACCCAAGGCCTGGCTAGGACTCAGAGACTGCTCTNTTTAGAAGGTAATCATCANCACAGTGTTATGAAACCCATCTCATTAATTTCACTCAAGGCCTCNAAGGATCAGGACAAGGTGATATTCAGTGAAGGACTGACCAAGTCACATATTTACANGTCACCTAGAACACNACAAAACCTTACCATATACCTGAATATTTAGAATCCTCTTCACTTCCTAAGAATGGCAGATTATGTCTNACTGANCCCGCAGTGTCTCCTGGGACTAGCGTTCCCTTGTGCATTCTATCACAACATATCACAATTTATTACTCTGTTTATTACCTGCTGGTTCACCTTTNCACTGGACTGTGCTGAAGTCTAGTAATCTAGACGTTCACTGATATCTAAGCTCCNTGAGGTAACACTGGGCCATGGTGGATTCATTGTCTTTGATATTATACTTGGCACAGGGGTGGTATGTGAAGACATTTTATGGATGAATGCATAAATGAACACAGAAAGGACCCACCTAGTCAACTGAGGGAAAGAAAACCCATCATTAAATAAATTTCTCTATGTAGGGCTAGGGATGTAGCTTGGTTGGCAGAGTGATTGCCTATCATAGGCAGGAGCCTGAGTCCAGCCTCAGCACTGAATAAACCAGGTATGGAAGTGTACTCCTATAATACCAGACAGGAGGATCAGAAGTTCAGGGTCATCCTGGGAAATTTATCAAGTTAGAGGCCAGCCTGGGCCACGTGAGACCCTGTTCGTTAAATACTTTTTAGATATTTTTTAGGTGCTGAGCACTATATATTTATATTGTTGAAACTCAAGACTTTTGTCAAAGTAAAGAAACAATTCTTACTTTATGNGACTGTTAAGAAGATCAAGAAAAATAGTCCATATAAAGTGATTGCTACAATTCTGTCATGAGGTTCAGTGTAGTGGCGCACTCNTTTAGTCTCAACACTTGGGAGACAGAGGCAGGCGGAGTTCTGAGTTTGAGGCCAGGCTGGTCTACAGAGTGACTTCCAGGCTAGCTACAGCTGCATAGTGAAATCCTGTCTATAATTAAAAGAAAAGAAAGAAAGGAAGGAAGGAAGAAGGAAGAGAAGGAAGGGAGGATGGAAGGAAGGGAGGATGGAAGAAAAGAAAGAAAAGAAAAGAAAAGAAAAGAAAGGGAAAAGCTGTCATATGATAGGTACTTCCTAAGTCACTAATGAGAAGAAATTCAGGTGAGCAACTTTGCAAGGGCTTGGCAATCAGCTATTCCCAGAAATTCAACTGGAAAACCAAGGCGTGAGTATTTTTCTTCCTTGTTTGGTTTGTGAAGCTATTTAGAAGCTATCCACTCCAGCACAGGCTATTAGTGACNGACACTTTTACATGANTGCCCAGAGCTGTCCTCATTAGTGTGGGATGTGGCAGGATTGTAGAAAGCAGCTGGCCTGTGGTCCTCCACCCGAGCTCATTAGATGGTGGGGTTATAGGAAACACTTGTGCTAAGCCTGGGGCTATAACTCAGGACGCCTCCNTTCTGAATCTACCAGCTTGGATCCATTACCCAGAGAGAATTTCCATCATTGCCCCTGCCCAGGGNCTCTCGTTACCTTCTCCTTGTTACTTGAACTTGTTTGTATTGCTGCTTACAGTGCAGATGATGGGATTGTCGGGACTGGAGCCCTTGTCCACTTGCATAAAAGAGTTAGTTGGCTCCAAACCATCCTTGTGGCTCTCATAGGGAAATGGGATTCCGAATCCCTTTTGTTTTCTGAGAGGGCTGAACCCCCTAGTCTCTGGATCAAGTTCTGTGTGCGACTTAGCCATCATCTTGCTTCCATTTATGACTTCAAAGCTAAATAACTTTTCCTAGGACACACACACAAAAGAAAAACCCTTCTGAACTCTACCCCACCCAATCTTTGTCCCACACCATCTTCTTCAGAGGGATTTCATCAGTCTTTTGGCCTTGCTGCCAGTCAGTGGCCTTGAGACCAATTCTTTGTGACTAATACTGACTCCCTCCTTAAAATGCTTCAAAGTCCAAGAATCCTCGGATGATCAGGAATGCACTTTATATGGAGTAATTAAGTGTCCCTTTTGCAAATGAGCTTGTTTCCCTGTGCCCTCACATCTGAGGCAAGAGAAAAACAGACATCTTCTCCCTAAGAACCACGTTACTGACAAGAGTGTGGCCCAATTGTGTCTTCGCCTTNTTCACCCATCCCCATGTGTTTAGACACTTCTTCCAGACACCCAGTCCAATTNGGCTCCTGGCCCAGTCATTATGGCTGTGTACATCTCCTCTGAATGACTTAAACTTAAGTACTTTGCAAAGTCTGAATGTAACTTAAGCCTTTAGGACAAAAGCCAGTACGGCGGTAGTCCCAGCAAGTTAGGCTCAACATCCGTCCCCATATGCTAAATAAATAATCTAGTAAAGAGGTTGGGAAGATTGCTCCGTGGTGGGGGAGGGGTCCTGTCCTGGGTAGTACTCCTCCCTGAATTCAATGTGAGTGCAAGGTTAGGGTAATGACACATCTCTGTGACTTCAGCCTTGAAGGGCAATGGGAGAGGTTAGGTAGGTAGGCACTCTTTGAATAAATAACATTCTGGTTTGCAGATGGAAGCAGGTGACCCGAAGCAAAGGGGACAGATATAGACTAAAGGCAGAGACAGTTTAGTTTAGTTAACTTGTTGACAACATCAAGAAATCAATGCTTTTTAGCAAAGTAACTTCTGTGTGTCCATTTCATCAAAATGAAGATGATTGGCAAAAAATATGAAGAAGCTGCCTGACTGATTTCTGTCCTCACCGAAAACGGATGGGAACTATGTTGTTTGTGTCCCATAAAGGTGAAAACCTGAAATTAGATCTATCGGATGCTGACCCGGNTCTGGGNGATAGCTCACCAGGGCTCTGCCTTAGTGCTCAGGTGAGGAGCAAGCCCTCCGTGCCCTTAACCCCCCCCCCCATTGCATTGTTCTTTCACACCCACAAGTTCCTTACCAGATCCACCCCAACACCTTAAAACTTCAGGAGTGAGTGGATTACACCCACGGAGGCCTTCCCTGCAGTGTGGACAATGTCTCTGATTCTTAACATCTGCTAAGTACTCCCAGGCATCTAGAGGCTGCTATAGTTTTTTGATTTTCTTATAAGAAAAGAACCAGAAGAAGCTATCCAATAATGACCAGCAGAAACGTCTGTTGATGAAAATTCTAGAGAGTCCTGTTCATTAACCTATAGTTCATANAGAACCATGGGGGTGACTATTAAGTATTCGGAGTCCCACCATGTTGAGGTCTGTGGTCCATGCTGCTGGTGGAGATCATATCNAAGTCCGTGGAACATGAGGCAATTGGCTGCTATGGGCAAGGAAGCTTCTTTTGCAGTGGTATCCATGACTTCAAACTCATAACTGAGAATGAGAGACAATGAAGGCTTCTGTGCCAACCTCACCCCTCTCCCCCCACACACAAAGAAACACTCCAGACAGGAAGCTATTGAAGAGAGTCCTTAAAAGTCGTGATAAAGATGCTGAAGTGTAGTTCTTCCCAGTTGATGGCTCTGGCAAAGGGGGTGGGGAGAGGACTCAGTTATCTTTAAGGGTTTGGCCAGTGTTTGACCAGGCTCCAGTGAGTATATGGGCAATGCAAATTGGACTTGGGGTATTTTTTTTTCTTTTTGGGGAGTGGGCACAAGGGTGGGAGGGTGGACCTGAGAGGAACGGGAAGCAAGTGTGATCAATGTGCATTGTATAGAATCCCCAAATAATTAATAAAAACATTATGTTGGGGAAAAGGAATGCAGATTCCCGGTTCTCATCTTTTGACTTAAATCAGATTTTCCAAATTCCAGGCTCAGAAATACATACTTAGCAAGTTTTAGAGAGGACTGGTAAGGACTCTATATTGTAAGAACGAATTCTCTGGAGTTTAAATATTCTTGGAAAACTGTTGGTGTGAGACCCTGAGGTCCTAAGCCTCCCAGATGGGTGTCCAGACTCTGCCAATGGCCAGGGGATCTCTGCNCCCATGACTTAGTTGGGCTGAGGATTTTGGAGTAAGCAAGTAGGGATGACTAAGAGAAGAGATCCTNTATACTGCTTGTCTTCACTCTNGACGGCACTCTGTCCTGCTGTGGGGACACCACGTTGCTGGCATCAAGCCTACTTCTTCAAGATTTCAGTGTACACTGAAGAGCAGCTGAGACATCCAGCTTCGTGGACTGAAGAACTACCGGATTCTGGGTCTTTCCACCAGGAGACAGCCATTATTGATGAGCTGGGTCGTAGCCTGGAAGCCATCCTAACAAATCCTTTAATACATAGATTTACTTTAACAGTTCTNTTTCTCTAGAGAACCCTGGCACACGGACTGCTCTTCTACAGACAGCCATTATCAGAGAAGCTTCCTCCTGCAGCAGATGGCAGCAAACGCAGAGACCCACAGCCAGACGATGTGNAGAGAGTGAGAGACCATGGGACACTCAGTCCTAAATGGTATCTCCATTAAATCTGCCCACTCAGGGCTCAGGGAACTCTGTGGGAGAGAAGGTGGAGAGATTGTTAGATCCTGTGTGGATGTAAGACACCAAGTAAACAAGGCCTTCTAATACAACAGGACGGATGACCACATNACTCACAGAGTCTGCAACAGCATGCATCATGCATAGGACCTACCTGCACAAGTCTGCACCAGATGGGGTCCAAGCACTCAGAGCAGAAGTGGATACAAGGCCCC
>LZPO01066383.1:20524-33717 GCA_001675575.1 Neotoma lepida | reverse complement strand
CCAGGATCCTTCAATATGAGGTAGGCAGTCTTCCCTGTGTGGACAGACTACATCCAGAGATGTGAGCGTCTATACTCGTTAACTCACTTTATTATGGATACTCTTCACAATCATGAAATTTGCCTTGGCTCCTTATAGGGAATTTGCAAGATCCCTAAAGAGAGAATTTCAATCAGCCACACCGTGCATCACTGAATGACAGTATTTTAATCTGAAAGCAATAGTGTTCTTTGGAGCGCCCTGTGGGTGTATGAAGGGGAAGGGGAATACCAGTTTTCTCTCCTTGCTGCCTTGTTATGGCAATTTGCCTGTGGGGAAAGGTAGCTTTGAAGATGGATTATCACTCTAAATTGGGCTAAGAAAACACAGGTTGCTTGCTAAGGACACCCCCCACTAAATTCTCTTCTTGTCGCTGAGCCATCAATTCAGGGAAAGGCTTTACTTTCTGTTTTGGAAAGTTCCTCTTTAAACTTTTTACTTTCAATTGATCCAGNCAACTGGTCAGTTTTAAGGACGAGGGGCTGTGCTTCCTACATGTGTTCTTAGGATGGTGAANTGGTCCTTAGGTGCCAAGTTGTGGCCTGTTTAGAGGGGTAAGTTTTGATGCTCTGATGCATGGTAAACTGACTAGGGCTGACAATATTGTACTAGATATTTCCAAACAGGCAGAAGAGAANGTTCTGAAGGAGCCTGTAGCCCCAGTACCTAGACACCCTAGAGTCTGGCTAGCCAGGTTGCTCTGGGNTCCTTTCTCTGCCTTCCAAGTTCTGGGATGACAGGTGGCTCTCTTCCTGTCCTGGCTTTTAAATGGACACTGGGGATTTGAACTCTGGTCCTCATTCTTGCATAGCAAGTGTTCTAATAAGCAATCTCCCCAGCCCCCAATTTAAAAAAAAAATCAAACCTTTGTCCTGGGATCTTATAAAATTGTAGCCATTTGAAATATATAAGTTATATATAAGTATATAAATATATCTCTCTGAAAACATCTTCCTCTCTGTCCTCTCTTAAGGTGCTGGTCTATGGTTGGTGACCAGCATGTAGGACAGAACCTCTCTATTGGGTCGGGCTGTGACTATAAGGCCATCATTGAACATGAGATCCTGCACGCTCTGGGATTTTACCACGAGCAGTCAAGGACCGACCGGGACGATTATGTCACCATTTGGTGGGATGAAATTTTGCCAGGTGTGTATGAACCCAGNGTGGGGAAGAGGATGCCATTGTCCTTATGGCTCTCTGAGAACATCTGTGGGAGGCCCAGGCTGGCTGTGGGCACAGGAGCGTCAGCCTCTCTCCAATGGGAACAAGGGCTGGGAGGAAATAGCAGCTTGAGGATCCCTCTCTCCTTGGATGTGCTGATGTGGTCACAACTGGTCCCCGAATGGGAGGATGGAGTGACTCACTGTGGGGTTACTTGGAAGACAGAAGTGTATGCTCTGTATCAGTATGTTGTTAAAAACTCAACTAAAAGACCTCCCCCTAGCACAGTCAAGTGAGACCCTTTCCAACCACCTGCACCTCTAATGCAGCCCTGCTGGGTAAAGCAAGCTCAGATAACCTTTATGGGCCTCCACATTTCACACAAGCTAGGGCCACTTAGGAAGAAAGAATTTTAGTTGAGAAAAATGCCTTAATAGGACTAGCCTATAGGCAAGTCTGTAGGGCATTTTCTTGATTGTGATAATTGATTGGGGAGGGCCCAGCCTATTGTGAGCAGTGCCACACCTGGGCAGGTAGTCCTGGCAGAGCAGCCAGTGAGCACCCCTCCCCTGTGGGTTCTCCTTCAGTTTCTGCCTCTGGGTTCCTTTCACGACTTCCTACATATATAATTGCCTTTGCTGAAAATGTCATTAGCAATAAAAATATTCCTATTTCTAAGTCTTGAGAAAAATAATACTCAATGACTTTTAAAGACAGATTTAAGGCAAATGATGCCCATTGATCAGAGTGAACTCANNCTGGCTGCTGATCTGCAGATTTGCNGCTGACATAATCTAGTATATAATCATATGATCTATTATATAATCTACAGGGCAGGTTGACATATCTGTCTCCTATCTCTATTTCCATCTCATAAAATNCCATATATCTAAATGACCTGCCATCACTGGATTATTGTTCTCCAAGGAGACAGCAAACCCAACAAGCAACAAAGCCAGCATGAGTCCCCAGAGTTATTTGCTTGTTTTATTGTATCTCATCCACAGTTCATGGAGCCTTGAGTTTAACCTGAGGCCACTACTGACTGTGATATAGTTTCTTCCCCCGTCCTCTGAGTCAGGACTGTGTTTCCTCTTTTCCACTAAGAAAAAGATTCAACTTCTGAAGTCTAGCAGAGGTTGGCAAGCTATAGTCCCATGAGATGTAGTTGCTTTTATAACGCAAACAACTATAACCAAATGCATTGTGAGAAATTAAACATCTCTCAACCCTTTCTCTCTGGNTAGGAAACAGTAAATTATTGGTGACTGGTCAATTACAGGATACTGATTCAGCTATAGAGTTCAACTCTTTATGTTGCAACATATCTTATCTCCTTCTTACTAATCCAACCTCANTAAGTTACCTTTGATAGGAAAATATTTTTTTATTCCTATGTTGTTTTTCCTTATATGTGTTCTTCCTAGACCAAGGGGCATGAACTTTGATTGACATGATTCTTTCTTGCCAGATGCTCACCTTTCCCTTTGATCCTTGCATTTCTTTTTCCTAACACACACAAGAAGGCTGGTCTGGTAGAAAGATGGACAGACCTGGTGAAGGGTGTACTTGGATATTAGATATATCTTAAACATAATCCTGAATGTTTTCCTTGATTCAAAATTTTCCTTTCTTTTTGCTTATAATTCTTATCTTGTATTTGCTATTTTACTTTCTTTCTAAGGGCCACACACATATACACAGTCATACAATTGCATGAAGTACTTGTAATACATAATAATATGTAATATATAAATATATATATATTAATAGAACATGGATATTTTATGGTTGTTCCAACAGTCTTATACATACTATTTTACAAAGCACTGTATCACGCCATAAATGGATTAATACTAATAATCAATAATGTATATTCTTTTATATATTCTAATTATAAGATACATACACACACATACAGACAGACAGATAGATGTTAACTGAAAATGCAGTATTTCCCTTTTTGAGATATCTGAGTATCAAGGCAAAGAGGAAAGTCTGGAGAGGATAATGTGANTGAATGGTACCTTGCTACGGGCTGCAGGAATATATTATAAAAACTCAGCTGGTTATGGCAAAGCCACTACCTGAAAGGATCAAGGAATTCCTTCAGAGGAAACCAAATCTCAGAGAGTATATTTGGTGTTATTTGGCTTTTTCAGCTGTCTTCGGCTATGAATATCATGTGTGCCTTCATAGTTTTCCCAATTGATTTTTTCCCTAAGAATTTCTAACAGTGTGGACTGATCACTTTTTGGGCATATAAATTTGAGGTATTTGGAGAACAGCCTGAGGAAAGGCTTCCTCCCCTTAGGCCCATCCATTTCTCCCTTTTTAGCATGGGAATCAGGTATCTCCCTTAGCTACATCCAAGGACAAACAGAAATAACAGTCCAGACCACCACATGCTAGTCTCCTGAATCACAAGGTAAATTCCACACGGAGACACTGCCTAAGTCAGGTGGACCTTAAGTAATAGCTTTGTACAGTTTAAGCTCTGACCCTCCTTTCTTATACAGCCTTACTAACATTTTAGACTCCTAACTTTTTACCTAACCACTTCTAGGAATGTAGACTGAGCACATAAATTCCATTTTTGATATACTAACCGATCTTAGCTCTCAGTTGACCTTCTCCTTTAATCATTCCCTTTTGGGTTGTAAAAGAAAGCCTGAAAGTCACTGCCTGAGGAAAATTCTTACCTGCTTTTATGTTCCTGTAGGAATTCAAGCCTGGTGACCTGGCTGGAGAGGGAAGATTGCTATTGCTTGGGTTTATAACTGTAAACCTCAGAGACTGAGAGAAGAGTAAATCTATGGACTAAGAGCTCAGTGTGCTGAGATTCTTTCCCAAAAATAATTCTCGCAGTTCGTAGCTTTTCTTCTGGGTCCCTGCAAATAATATTATTAAGGTTGGTCCTTAATAATATTCAAAGAGTACCTGAGGGTTGTCTCTCCCACAGACTACGAACACAACTTCAACACTTACGATGACAACTTCATCACAGACCTCAACACACCATATGACTATGAGTCCGTGATGCATTATGATCCGTTTTCATTTAACAAGAATGAGAGCATCCCAACCATCACTACCAAGATCCCTGAATTTAACGACATCATTGGACAGCGTCTGGATTTCAGTGCCATTGACTTAGAGAGGCTGAATCGAATGTACAATTGCAGTGAGTACCTCTGTGCCTGAGGACAGGCTAAAGTGGCTTGCACACTTTCCTTGAATGCTCTGCATAGCAGCAGACTACATAACCTTAAGCACTCTCTCTTTAGAAAAAGACATCTCATAGGATGCTTATGTCTTGTGCATGGTTTGTAAGGTACCAGTATTGGGCAAATGTAAGGGGCTGTTATTGTCTAGTTCCTCCGGCTTCCTTTCAAAGGGCAAATAATTATGTAAAGGTCAAGATAGGCAGTGGGCTTGAAAGCATGTTATGCCCTGCAAAACTCTTTTCTCTGTTCTCTAAAGGTTTGAGATGGGGGCATTTCCCAAGTGTGCTGAAAAGGTACAGGGGCCTCGTGAATACAAGCCCATTGATCCAGCTGCCTCACCCTTGGTCTTGAGCTCATGTATTTGCCTGTCTAGCAAGGAATGATTGCAGGTCTTTATTCTGGTTCTCCGAGCTACAAGATTCTGTGTCTATGTTCTAAGAACGAACCAATGACAATAAGGACTGTATTTGGGAAAACTTCAGGAAAATGAAAGACCTGTGATTTTGTTTTGTTTTGTTCTAGTGGCTTAAGGCATTAACCTCTTGGAATGAGATCCCTTACATTTTTAACCATATGTCAAAAATATCCTATGTAGCCAGAACCCACACCCTACTGGACTCCTGTACCTTTGAGAAGACAAACATCTGTGGAATGATCCAGGGGACCAGAGATGATGATGACTGGGTCCATGAGGNNAGCAGTCAGCCCGGACAAGAAGATCACACCTTGGTGGGGCAGTGCAAAGGTTGGTGACAGTCAAAAGTCAGCACCCTGAGGTGGTGAATGGCTGCTGGTACATTTTGCCTTTAGGTTATTGTGTTAATTATCAATCCTGAAAATCTGAACAAGGACAAAGACTATTTCTCATATCTTAATCATTAACTCAATTTAAAAGTATCTAGGCTGTGGAGATGCAAGAGAACACTGTAGTTAGTCCCCACCCCTGCATGCTGGTGACCTTAATTAGACTCAGAAGGCAACACAAAATAAATTACTTGAAAATAGGAGGAGAAAGTGTTGGGAAGAAGTTTCACAGGAGTAGATATAGGGCAGTAGAGGATGCATATTATCAAAATGCATGGCATACATGTGTGAAATTGCCAAGGAATACATTTTTAAATATTTTTAAATAAAAATAGAAAAGAAAGATGCATGTTTACCATGTCAAAACTGTTAAGGGCATACCTCGTNAATAACAGGACTTTATAATAGAGGGTAGTGTTTCCAGGTCGGTACCCACCAATGGAAATCCCATGCTAGCCACGTATATGATGTACAGTTTACGGTAGCCTCATAAAGGGCTAAAAGGAAACAGGTAAAGTTCATTTTGATTCANAGGTATTAGTATTATTATATGTAATCAATGTTAAAATGTCTATATGAGATACTTTAACTTTTTGTAGGAAGTATCTACGTTTTTACTCTTAAAAGTACTTTTCTNTTTCTATTGGCCTCACCTTGAGTCCTTAGTGGACACATGTGTGTGATAGTTGAGGTGGGCAGCANAATATTAACTAGTTCATATNTCTGCTTTGTTTACTGAAAACCCATAGGGTCAGTACAGGTTTGAAATGCAGCTCCCCCNTTGACTGTTGGTGATGACNGGAAATTGTTATTGTGTGCTGCTTTTCTTAAGACNTCTTGGCATTGATAAGGCTTGCAAAACACAAAAATACTCAAACTTCCCAGAGGGANGGAGNGAGAATGGGCTTAAAAAGCCTCTGGNGGGAGACCTGTAGCTTCCCTCTCTCACTTTCCATATTTTCAACTTCCCTTTTTCTGGGGAGGCTTTTAAAATTCTATTCACTTATTTAATTGTTTATTTATTTGTTTATGAGACAGAGTCTCCTGTGGCCCAGNCTAGTGCAAACTTGCTACTCAGGGGACAGTGACTTTGAACATTTGACCCTCCNGCTCCACTTTCCAAGAGCTGGGGTTCTGGGGTGCACCGTCACAAGCANTTTATTTGATGCTGAGGACTGAACTGGGGTATCAATTCAGCCACATCTCTAGCCCCTTTAAATTTTTTGTTTTAGTGNCTGTTTATCACATGCCTGTCATGGAAGTCGTGTCAAGNCTCTTTGAAAGCAAGTGGTGTTACAGTTTGTAGTAGCCCTTTGAAGGCTAGACTATTGGACAGTCTTTTAGCCCATATCAGCCCNAGAGTTGATTAGATTTCCTTTCAGAAGAGTCAGCTAAATGCCAGGCCACCAAGAAGAAGGTCAGAGGTCACAAACTACTGCACTGGTCCTCTGAGCTGGGCTGAGGATGAAAGTCTCTGTCATANAATATTCAGAGGGTGATCTGTCCTGAGGTTGTATTGCCACTGTAACCTCTGATTTGGCTTCCTCTGTGGGTTCATTACTATGTTAATAATATTCAACTTCCGGAGAGGCAAAGAGATGACTGCAGAAGAAGAACCTTCTGGGAGGATGTTCTAGATCCCTTGTAGAAAAGGACCACACCCCGGAAGGAANATGTGGGAAAAGCTCTAGTATTTTAACTGGACCATCTATCCTGAGTCCTGCANTCAAAGGACCCTTGCTAGAGAGGGTTTTCTCTGCTCAGGTAAACTTCAAGAACCTGAAGAGTCCCCAGGGACAGAACCCACCTCCCATTTGAAACTCACAGATAGGGGACAATTTCCAGTCAGGTTAGCTGGGATATGAATTCAGACCTCCTGGGTCCTAGGTCTGAGTTATTTGATTTTTGTTTTTCAGCTCTAAAACTAACACAGCATAACTTTCTTCTTCAATGTTACTCTAGAGTTTTCCATTATATTCAGGGGAAATCTTCAATCAGACCCTAGTATGTCTCAAATGAACCATTTCTTGGAACACTAGATGATTNTTTACCACTGATAATAGACCCGATCTGTGGGGTTAGNAACAGTGGTTTCAACCCTTATTGCTACAGACATTTGAAACCCAAACCATAAACCTGAATTGTTTCTTACAAATTTGAGATCAACTCTTTTCTTTGTAATGAATCTCTAATTTAAACTAGGAAGTTGGCAAGGAAAACAGAATTCATCTCACAAATACCGAATTCCATCACATTTTGATTGAAGCCTGGGTAAGGCAGACATTTGCATTTCACAAACTTGGAAAAAAGGAAAATAAAGGAAATATGCAAGTTTGCATCATCCATAATTTCAACATTCTAGAGGCTAAAGACAGGAGGATCATGAATTCAAAACCAGCCTGGGCTATGTAGAAAATCTCTCCAAAAGTAAATAAATAGAAATATTATAGAGAGATGTGCAGAGTGTTGGTGTTAGCTAGCTAGTAACCATGCCCATTGAGAGAGGATGTTTCTATTTCTATTCNTCAGAGAAGTTCTAGCTTTGGATACCTAGATAACAGCATTGTTTACTACATCACTCTGTCTGGGTAGATGGAAGTCATGGAAGATAGAGATGGGATGTTCGGCTGCTCTCTTCACAGGTGCTGGCTACTTCATGCACTTCAATACCAGCTCGGGGGTGACAGGAGAGGTGGCCCTTCTGGAGTCTCGGATCCTTTACCCCAAGAGGAAGCAGCAGTGCCTACAGTTTTTTTATAAGATGACAGGAAGCCCTGCAGACAAACTCACTGTCTGGGTAAGAAGGGATGATGGCACGGNCAACGTGCGGAAGCTGGCCAAGATACGGACCTTTCAAGGTATCNAGAGCCATCCCAGAAGGACNGGCTTGTGAAAACCTGGGGCTGTGGTCCTCTTTCTGCTGTGTCTCCCTCCTGTCACTCTTTCCATCCTTCTCNTGCCCNCCCTTCTCCTTCCAGCCTTCCTCTGCTTCCTTCTCACCTTCCTCCATCTTCCTCACACTCTTCTGAAAGACTACCATAAGCTCTGGCATGTTTCACCAGAATGCTCTAGGCACTTGAAAATTAAGGGCATAGGTGAGGCTCAAAGATACTTTTAGAAGAGGCCATATGAATACAAAGATCCAAGAAAGTAAGCGATTCAGGGCCAGAGATGCAAAAGCAAAGAGATGCTAACCAGTTGGCCATAATTGGTTTGGGTTCTGTTTCAGGGGAGGAAATGACATCACTATTTAAAACANTGACGTACCTTGAAGTCTCCTTCCTAAGACTTCACAAGTAGGTTCCAGTTACTTCAGCATTTAAAATAATGACAAGAACACAAGCCATTGAGTATGTCGACTCCACTGTGGCTATTTCTGTGCTAAGTGTTGTTCTCTGTGTTTCTGGGAGTCCAAATGAAAACTTTTGGTTACTAAGGTAGGCAGTGGGATGTGAGGGTCATCAGATCTGGCTTTTTAAAGCTAAATATTTCTAGTTTTTGTTGTTGTGTGGCAGAGGGTCTTTCAGAACANGTAGGGGAGACAAGTTTTCCTTCCCCNACCCAACAAAGAAGTCCTCAAAATGAATCCTAGAAAGTAAATATTGTTTCCATTGTATTAAACAGACTGCTTTTCTTTTCCTGAGACGTCTTTAGGAAGAGTAGGTGTCCAGTCACTTCTACCCACTCCATCATCAGCTGGCTGAAAACTCTGCACTCATGACTTCTTTCTTTCTTTCTTTCTTTCTTTCTTTCTTTCTTTCTTTCTTTCTTTCTTTCTTTCTTTCCTTCCTTCCTTCCTTCCTTCCTTCTTTTCTTTTCTTTTCTTTTCTTTTCTTTTCTTTTCTTTTTCTTTTCTTTTCTTTTCTTTTGCAGTGGGGGAGGATCATGGTTTGCTGTCCCTGGTTGTAATAATCAAAACTAGTATGGTGGGAAGATGTCAGCGATATGCCTTTTACTTTTTCCTTTAATAATGAAAACGTTATTGTAAAGAATTAGCACATAAANGGCATTATAGAGTGAGATTAGCCAGCAGACCCATATAGCATTTTAAAGACACCCTTTAAANGTAAAGAATATTTCAAACGAAAATGTGTTGTAAATATAATGATAATGATGGACTGGTTGTTAACCACGTCCAGCTCACTCTGAAAATGTTCCCCTGGAAGCATGAAACCATTCCAAGTGGAATTTAGTTCCTTAAACTGGCTTGACTTCCCATAGAGCATCTTCGTAAGTTCACTAAAGATAATGTGTAAATGGATTTTTGAAATCAGTCCATTCTAAGGTTGGCCTGTCCATGAGACTTTTCTAAAAGGCTATTTGAATATGACCTGGTATTTATGGGGNATTCAACACAAGGTAGTTACGATCANTTTGGAGTAGCTTGTAACTTTGGTGAAATGTCTATTCTAATCCAGATGCTTACATAAAAATGTGTCTATTAATATGTTTATCAATATGTAAGATAAGAGTCTATAAGACTTTTATGTATAAGCTTAGTTACAAAATGTTTACAAACAGGAGTATGAACACACACACACACACATACACCTACACACACACCCCTACACATACACAGCTTATGTTTATAGTGAGGCCAGGACCTCTAATAGATGACATTCTGAACTACCACAGATGAAGTTTGTCTCAAATAATCGAGGCATCACCGTCACCTGACTGATCCAGGGAAGCCTCCCATTNAGATAAAAACCTAGGAATTTCATTAAAAAATTCCCTGATCATATGGTACAGTCTCTAGTCCACTACTCCCCTGCCCCACATTTCAGCCTCATCATCATAACTGGTATTTAAAACAAAACAAAACAAAAATCAAAGCAGTTACTCAGTAGCAAGAAGTGAACTTTCAGTCTCCTGTCAGACTTCCCACAATCTGTAACCTGCTGTGTGCTTAGTTCACATCCATGCTTTTTTGTCCCCATTTAAGGCTTNCAGTCACCCAAAATATTTCCTGTCCATGTTACTGATGTGGTCCATGTACCTTCTCTGCCTTCTCAGTGTGTCTGGCATGTAACCCGTTCCACCCAGGAGCGTTTTCACGGTCATCCTTAGAAGGACCAGAGAGCAAAGAGGAATACGGATGCTCTTTGTTCTGGGAGGAGCCTAGCTCTGGCTAGAAGATGCCGGAGAGGAAAGAAGCCATCCCCAGGGTCTCCTCTCAACTTCATTTCCAACTAACCTTCTTTGCATGTGTTTTGGGCATTCTAAGTTACTCTGTCCCTGCCTTGCCTGGACTTCATACTCTGGCTGTTCAACTCAGAGCCCCATATTNTAGTGGCCTCTCATTCTCTTACCTCAGCCCTTTATTCAAATTTCCAACTTCTAGTTCAGCCTCTGTAAGAGCAAGTAGATCCTGTCTGCTTTTAGAGCGTGAGTCACGGGCTTCTGNTGACCCTGGATTCCCNGGGTCATCTCCATACTGGTCTTTTCAAACATACAAGGAAAAGTCTAGACAAACAGATTTTGGCAACAAGTCNCAGGCTGAACCATATGAAATTTACCCATTATTTGATTTTTTGCTCCCAAAACGTCTATTTTATATGGTTCAGCTGAACTCATGGACATTTTAGTGCTACCGATAGTGGGTGGAGTGCTGTGGTGACAGCAAGTTCGCTCAGGAGGACACCTGCAACTTTAAAACCAGTGAAAATCAAAACCGGTTCAAATAAAGCCCTGGGTCAGGGAGGAGAGTGGGGAATAGGGGAACAAGAATGGGCACAATGACATGTGAAAATGCTACAGTGAAGCCCACCGCTGTGGATACCACTTTAAATATCACGGTGTGTCTTTTTAAAAAGGGGTTCCCCTTACTAGACAAGTGATTTGCAAAGTTGCTTAATGTGTCTACAAGGGTGCCTGCGTTAGGAGCTGCCATGAAGCATGAATGAGGGGATTGATATGCCAGGCTCATTAATTGCTGACATTGACTGTCGTCAACCTTTGTCCTCAGGAGATTCTGACCACAAATGGAAAATTGCTCATGTGACACTCAAAGAAGAAAAGAAATTTCGCTATCTTTTTCAGGGCACCAAAGGTGACTCTGATAACTCAGGGGGGGCAATTTCCCTGGATGATATCACTCTGACAGAAACCCCCTGCCCCACTGGGGTTTGGACCATACGGAATATCTCCCAGGTCTTTGCGAACACGGTGAAGGGGGACAGGGTCTTGAGCCCTAGGTTCTACAGTTCTGAAGGGTACGGTTTGGGGGTGACCTTGTACCCCCATGGCAGAAACACCAGTAATCCTGGATATCTGGGACTCGCTTTCAACTTGTACAGTGGGGAGAATGATGCGATTCTGGAGTGGCCGGTGGAAAACAGACAGGCCATAATGACCATACTGGACCAGGACCCTGATGTCAGGAACAGGATGTCCTTAAGCTTGATGTTCACTACCTCCAAGAACCAAATATCTTCAGGTAGGAAATTTGAGCAAAAGAAGAACTGCCCCTCAGGCTGGGATGGCCAGCATCGGTGTAAAAGATAATCACGTTCCTTAGTTTACCCTTGTGTATCGGAACAACATAGTGATGTGAGTGTGGAGTTATTGATTGTTTTTCTTGGTGTTTGTGTGTGTGTGTGTGTGTGTGTGTATGTAGGCCAGAGGACAGTCTTGAGTGTTACTATTCAGGCACCTTTCACCCTTTTCAAAACATTTATTATTATTATTATAAAGTGTGTGTGTGCAGATATATTACATAATTTGAGCCCAGATGTTAGCAGAGGCTAGAGGCATCAGATTCCCGGGAACTAGAGTTACAAAAGGTTGTGAGCTGCCTGATGAAGTTGTTGGGAACTGAACTTTGGTCCTCTGCAAGAGCAATATGCACTCCTAACTGCTGAGCCATCTCTCCAGCCCTCCATCCACTTCTTTTGACACGGGGGTGTATTATTAGTCTGGAACTAGTCAGATACACTAGAGTGGCTAGGCAGAGAGCCCCAGGGATCTGCCTGACACCATTGTCCCAGTGCTAGGATTACAAGCAGCCACTATGCTACGCTTGGGGGTTTTGTTGCTACTGTTGTTTTAATGTGGGTTCTTGGGATCAAACTCAGTTTCTCCATTTGATGGTAGACTGAGTCGTCTCTGCAGTCCTGTTTTTCAATTCCATTGTCTCCTTCTTTATCCTAAGTTTCCTCCCAGTTATTATGAAAAGCCTGTTCTGCCAGGCTCAGCAATAGAGACTCAGGTTCCAGGGACTCAAACAGCTCCCACCCAACTGAGCTCAGTCCAATTGAGAAGGCAGACCTTGTCCACCAGAAACTCAAACTTGATGAGGCTTCCTATAGTATTGATGTGTTAAGTCTGAGACTGACTGGCATCAGTATGTCCATGAGATAAACTTACATCAACAAAAAGATGGACTTTTTTTTTTCAAAAGAGACATAGGCCCCAATGAAGGATAAGCAGTAGGAGTCCCTGCGCCTGTCATTAAAAAAAGTTACTTGCTAGAAGGCTAGCTAGCAGGGCTGTGGTTCTCTGGTCTTCTCGCCTCTCAGTTCTGAATTATAATCATCCAGTAAATAGAAAAAAAAATCTTGATTTGTGTGTGTAGAGTGTGTGTTTTAACAAAGTCAGTCATGCTCATTAAAGATAAATNGGAGGGACGGTATAAAAGCTAATGAGACTGTATGTCCCTCACCACTCTACAGCTATAAATGGCTCTGTCATCTGGGACAGGCCATCCAAGGTAGGAGTCTATGATCAGGACTGTGACTGTTTTAGAAGCATTGACTATGGCTGGGGCCAGGCCATCTCCCACCAGCTGCTGATGAGAAGACATTTCCTTAAGGATGATACCCTCATCATCTTCGTAGACTTTGAAGGTACTTTGTTAGACTTCCTGGGTCAATAATTCTAGGCTCTGCATGGTCTATTGATTTACCTTGATTTTAAAGCAAGCCAGGGAGGTGGGGATTCTTTCTTTCTTTCTTTCTT
>LZPO01066383.1:0-10941 GCA_001675575.1 Neotoma lepida | reverse complement strand
CCCCCCCCCCCCCCCGCTAGATTCCTGGGGGTGGTTATGTTTATTCTGTAATGGTTGCCAGCATCCTTCACTTGGCTCTTAGTTAAAGCATAAAAGCCTTGGGATGGGAACAGATTCCCATAGCTCCTGCCTGGTCCCGTTTGTGAAGGGGGACCTGTCTCGGATACTTCTTTCTCAGTTTTCCAAGGGTGGCAATAGGAGTCAATAAAATTATTCCTTCCTCAAATCCCTTTCAGCAACCTGTCTGGAAGGGGTGGACTATGTCACTTCTGTTTTTAGCTTTGCCATTGGTTCCATAAATAGGATTTGGCCTGTGAGGAAAGAAGCCTACAACTGAGCCCCTTCCCAGCCACTGCAATACCTGCAATAGCCTTTGGAAATTAATAGCAGGTGTTTGCTCCAAGTGGACTTCAGCCACTGCACCCATCTGCCCTCTTCTTGTGGCCTTTGCCCACTCCAGCACCACAGGGAGCAGGAGCCTTACCAACTTTAGCTCCTTCTAGAATGTGCTAGATGAGGGATCTAGCTCCAGCCAACTGAACCACACATATTGGAACAGACATGAGTTGATTTGTTTACTAGATATTTAGGTCCTGACGGCTTTGCTTCAAGGACCTTGTTTAAACTCTCAGTATGGCACTGGGTCATCACAATGTTCCTGGGAGTGGGGAATGTGTGACAAAAGCTGATGGTCCTGCCTCAGCTCGACTGTGAGCCTCTGGCATCCTCTGTGTCTGGAAATTTGGAAGGCCTCACTGGGCGTTTGGGGAGTGGGTTTGGGTTCTGGCTGATATGAGGAAGCCTGAAGCAGCAGCAGAGGCAGCCCTTGATTGACAGACAANTAGACAAAGAAAGCTTGGTAAATCATTAGCTGTTTTATTATCAGGAAAGAAAGCATCACTATATACTGACATATTAGTAGGACATGATTTTGAACTCTGAGTCATAACTCTAGAAACCCATGGCATCTGCTTGCAATAGAAATGCTATTTCTGTTTAAAAATAAGTAGGGAATAGATGCTNACTCTAAGCTCCTCCCTTGTGTGCTCTCAAGGAACCGGCTTCTATTGGCCTGGGTCACTGGTTTCTTTTTGAGGTACAAGGGCCCCATATCATGGCATCTCTACATGCTACAGATCAAACACTTTCTCCCTGCATAAACAGCTCATGTAATTTTCTTCTGTCTTCCTAACTGGCTCTGCTCCACTCAGCTGGGATTAACTCCTCCCTGTCTCTCTCCACACTGACTGGCTGCTGTATTTTTTTTTTTATCTCCATGTACATTTTCTTCTGACACAGACCTCTCTGGAGGGCCCTGCACAAATCACAAAATGTTCTGGCTTCCATGGCATTTCTTCCTTTCCTCCCTTAGTGACCTACACCCTGGGAGATGCTGGGTGATGNTTAGAGCAGTCCCTGAGAGCGTTGCTGTGTACTAATTGTGTGGTTTTGGATCTTCCAACTTCACAACCCCNGAAACACTGGCATAGATCCTTTTGCAAGAAACTGCCTTAGTGGAAAGTCCACTATGGAAAGAAAGTTGGAGCCGATGGAATTTCCTTTACACAATAAAAGACAGAGAATGCAGGCAGAAGGGAGCGCTCTCTTAGCAAAGTGAACAGGCTTCCCTTGGCACCTAAGTCATTGAACACCCAGTTAGTACCCCTTGCTGCTGCAGAACTGGGCTTTCACACAATGCACAGACCCCTGTGCTTTCATCTTTTACAATTTTAGATACTACGTTTACTTTATTGTTTAGAAATATCAGTGTGGGGTGGTGAGCAGAAAACCTAAGGAGCTAAGTACTCCTTCGGCGTTTTGTCACATAGATTTTCTGGAATTTATTTTTAAAACTTTATTTGTAAACGTGTGTGTCAAGGAGGGGGATATGCACATGTAAGTACCCTCAAAGTCAAGAAGAGGGCAACAGATTCCCTTCAGCTGGAGTTACAGGTGGTGGTGAGCTACCTAACATGGGTGCTGGGAACTGAACTTGGAATTCCTCTGTAAAAGCAGTATACATTCTTAACCAACCACTGAGCCTTGAAAGACTGAGGGGCCTCTGTGTATGTTCATGTTGGTGTGGCTGTGGATGTGTCTGCCCCAAGATGAATGGCCCCCCTGCTGAATCTTGCCTTTACAAACTAACAAACTTCCTTTAGGGGATTTTAAATAATGAGCCATTTAGTTGGGACAGAGATGTGGCAGTTCTCACAAAAACATCTGTATATGTGTGCCTGTGTATTTGGGTGTCAATGTGTGTTTATATGAGCCTGGGTATGTGTATGTGTGTGTGCATGTCTGTGCACATGCGTTCCTGTGTGCCTATGCCAGTTTGTGGGGTCTGTGTTTGAATTTGTGTGTGCAAAGAGTTTGTGGGCATGTGCACTGGTGACAGGGGACCGTGTCCCTGTGAAGGAAAGCAGGCAGAGGGCCAGATCCACATCCTATGGAATTCAGCTGAAAGTTCCTGCTATTATGCTGTTATGGGGGTTCTCCTCACAAGGTCAAGCCCAATGGCTCCCAAGGGAAACCAATGAAGTGGGCCAAAGTTTAGTGTTCCTTGAGCACCACAGTCCCAGCCACCCCTCTTGCCCCCCGCCCCATGCTATGCCTCCCTGATGTTAAAGCTACCCTNTCATGCTGTGCAACACTCCTGGCTCAGTGCTCCTTAATCTAAGCCAAGGAACTGAATCAGTCATTCTTTCTCTAGCACCCGATTCTAATCCAAAGGAAGCTCATCTTAGGCTCATTCTCTGTTTTCTCTCTACTGAACTCTGCCCTGCTTTGGATTCCCTGGAGAACTCATCCACATTTGCATACCAACATCTATTCCCTGGAAGGACTTTAAATAACGAGCCATTAAGATGGGGCATTACGTGTGTGCTGGTTCTTANGCAAGTGTGGGAACAGATATCTGTGGCACTTGTGTAGAAACGGAACTCAATGTATGGGACTTGGAACCCAATCCAGAGATGGGTCCGTCCCATCTCTCTCTTCCTCTGTGAAGAAAAGGGAAGTAAAATTTAAGATTAGAACTATAAAGAAGAGACTTAAAGTACTTAAAAGTATTTAAAAAAATTTTTTTTCAGAGAATAAGTCAATGCCTGATGGGTAGAGTTCAGACTCCTCTATCTTGTCATCCCAATGAAGGGCACACATAGGCTCCCATTCCCTAAAAGCCCACCACTGCCCATCCACCCTGAAGAGCCTGCTGTTTGTTGTCGAATGTGAAATGTCCCCCNTAGGCTCCTATATTTGAACCCTTGCCCCACACCCCCACCTTATTGTCAGCGCTGTTTGGGAANGTTATGGAACCTTTAGGAGGTTGAGCCTGGCTAGAGGAAGTGTGTCACTGGGGGAGGGCTGTGAGTTTTCCTAGCCTTGTCCATTCCCTGTTCTTTATTTCCAGACTGCCCAGGCAGTGTGAGGGGCTGGCCTCAGGCCCCACAGCGGTGCTTTCCCCACCACAATGGACTGTTTTCTGAAGTATAAGCTTCCTACAGCAATGAGCAATTAACTCAGACACCATCCTTACTGCCGCTGTTCCTTTGAGACTTCGCTTGGATATGAAATGTATGACTACTCTTGGGTACTGAGCATGGTGAGCTCTAACATGGATGTAGTTTTAATAAATATATGTATTTTGGAGAGACACANATATAAAAACCACACAGGTATAAATGTACAAACAACCTAATCCTTAGGGGTGGAATCTGCCATTTGCTTATCAAAGCAAAGTGTTGCTTGGAGCACAGAAGAGCCTACTGTGTGCTTTTTCTTCAGAAGACTTCCAAGTGGCTGTAATGAGCACAAATCAGACCGTAGAAGCTCTAGATGTATATTGACCTGGAAACTTAGAAAACTGGGAACAGATAGTACACGGCAAGCACAGNACAGCAGGGCCATCATCTCCACAGTCAAGATGAAGTCATAGCGGCAATAAAAAAATGTACACGCTACACAATTATTAAAATCTATTCTATAACGCACAGAAAGTACCTGGTTAAAGCTGTTACACGTAAGACAGATGTGGGAGTCTGAGTTCAGTGCAATATATAAAATTTGTCAATAACTGGGTATAATATATACAGATACATGCATTGCTTTCAAATGTCGAACAAACTTGCACACAGTGCTTTGCTGACAAACCATGAGAGATGAATCCTTACTTGAGTCTGACAGAGTGGCTGTCATACTTCTTCTGTGTGTTCATCCTGCTTTGCTCAGGCTTTGACATGCAAAGGTTCGTATGCATGTCCTTGTCATGAGGACATGTATCTCCTTGGGTGCATTGCTTGCAAGTATTACCGTCCAGTCAGAAGCATCCTCATGGCATGGTTTCCTGTTTCCTCCTCTGTCTTTGATTCTACCCTTTTAACTAGGGAAACATCGGGAATGTGCTAAGCTTGTCCCCCGTGGCTTTATCTCATTGTCCAGTTTTGAGCCAAACATTTTCCTTCTTAGTGCTGTGGCTGTCTCTTATACACATCTAGATGTGTATAAGAGACAGGTGCTGTGGTATCTGAGTGATCGTATTAGATCTTGATGTGGAAACCTTAAAATGTGCTCCCCAGTGTTTTCTACTTTATTCTCTCTTCCTTCCTTCCTTCCTTCCTTCCTTCCTTCCTTCCTTCCTTCCTTCCTTCCTTCCTCCCTTCCTCCTACCCCTTCTTTCTTCCCTGAATTCACTGAACTCCGGAGTACTAGCCTTTTACTTATGACTCCAATCAACATTTATCTTTGTAGCCAAAGGGGGTGGGGTGGGGTGAAAACTCTCTTCAAAGCTCTATTTTACAATACATATAGAAAAGTTGGGCCTTGGGGGGTTTCTTTTAAATACTATACATATTTGGCATTACATAAGGGATAGGGGTGGGAGCAAAAATAAACATGGCAATTTCTTTTAGTCTGTCTTTACAAAACAAAGCATCTTCTCTCCTCAAAGAGTCTCTTCAGCATCTGNTCCCAGAAGTCTGCAGAGAGAACACTTTACCCAGAGTTTTGGATGGGTCCCTTTTTCTCGGCATGTGCCCTGTTTCTGAGATGTCCTGTGGATTTGATTTTGTCTGNTCCTAGTTGAGCAGCGAGTAAGCACTAGATGAATTTTCCACAGATGAACTGGTTGTTTCTGGGGTGGAAACGTTATACGTTCCTGCGGGGGAAAAAAAGTCAAAACAGCATTTCAGCCTCAAAGACAAACTTTCATGAACTTTGGGGTGCAAACATCTTCTAACAAACCAAGATGAGCTCTGGTCCAGCAGCCATGCCTAGAAACCAACCTAGGCCTGCCCTCCTCCCTAACCCAGCGTGCCAGAGAACCAACGACAGAAATACTGTCCTCAAGCATGCATGGCAGCCACCAAGCACTAACTACTCCCCAACACACCAGCAGCCAGATTTCCACACAAGACAGGAAGATCTCAATGTGGGCAGCCTCTCCCTAAGCGCCCACATGCATGGACCTGGAGGCTTTTACGTGAGGAAAACTTCCTGGTCCCCGTGTTTATCTTGACTTGAGGAAGTTCATAGGAAGAAGCTAGCCATTGAGCCAAAGGTTCATAAGGGAAGACAAGGAAAAGGAAGAAAAATCATAAGGGAGGAAGAGGCAGGGTGGGAAGAAGGGGCGGATACCAACGGAAGTACTGAGGACCAGCACAGTGGGGAGGGCAGCTGGTGGGACCGCTCAGTCTTATGTGGGCAGACGGCAGGCACTGTGCGCAAGGAAGATAGAGAACACACACTGGGCAAGGGAAGGGTCGAAGTGACCACCCTACCATCAGGATGATGAACTGCCACTGCTAACAGGGTTTCCATCATTGCCTGGGGGGACCTTTGGGGCTGCTGACAACATAAACCAAAGTTACAGGAATTAGCCCCCCTCCAAAAAAAATTATCCAGAGCAAGGCTGTACTGATGGCCCATGCAAGAGTATCCAACAGCAATGACCAGGAATCTCAGGCCCCAACACCCCAGGAACAAAGCCCACCTCCCAACTTAGATCTGGATCATTCACAATTAAAGAGTGTGTTCTATTCGTCTGGTATTTTGCAAAGTTCAGATTCAGCGGATTACTTAATAATTTCTGCTCACTTCATTGGAAATGCTAAATGCTCAGGAAGTCCAATAGTTCTGGTATTCCAAAGACTCAGTCATTTCACGTGAGGTCAAATTAGTGACATTCAAAATGAAAAGGGAGAATTCTCTTTTCTCTGGAGTGATTCTCCAATTCTCCACTGTATCCAGTTGAGATTTGGTCTCCACAGATGTCTCAGAATATCCAGATTCAGATATATTTGATAGCAAATGTATGATGCCCAGGGTCTGGATCGGGGCACAGTATAAGTTTGCATTTGTGAGATCTACCTGGTTTTAAAGAGATGGACATGAGGTTGGGAGGTGGCTGTATGATAGAGTGCTTGCTTAGCATGCTTGAGAACCTGGGTTTGATCCCTAACACTGAGGAAAACGGANGGAGTTTGTGTGGTCATTTCCTTGTGGGAGGGACAGTGTGACAGAAATGTGTTGTGAGGGGCAGTGTAATGGGACTGCTCCATGGCGGTGGTGTGATGGGACTGTCCTATGGGGCAGGAGTGTGATGGGGCTGTCCTGTCAGAGCAATGTGATGGGACTGTGCTGTGGGAGGCAGTGGTTGGGACTGGGTTTTACATTCTGATTAGCTGAGACCAGTTCTGAACTTGTCAACACTATTTATTTCCTATTTCCCAGACAGAACTTATGCTTATCTAATAGAGTATCTAGCGTGGGTGATGGCTCATATATGTATCCCAGGTTTGTAAATGTCAACATATGAAACAAACATGCTCTATAAGTGGGAGGAACAACACTGAGTTGAATCCTATAATCAAATTTTCCACTTTTATTCTTTGTGTGACACAGAAAAGCCATGTATCTACTACTTAACATGATAAAAGGATTCTATGTTGGACAAGCCCAGAAACTTGTAGATACTGTTTATATTTGATAGACAATCTCTGGGGCTTGTCAAGATTCCAAAACTCTTCATGAGTTTACATTACTTGCCCATTTAGAGTAGCTGCCGTTCTTTAGCAAGCTCCTGGTCGCTTGTGAANATATAAGCAAGTTCCTGGATTCAATCTCTACCCTAAACACAGTTGCTGAGGTCCCTACCAGGAAATGGGGGTGGAAGGAGAGGTGCTAGGTCAGGGCCAGTCTGATCTGGTCCACCTGGGAGCACCTAGTAGTCACTACNTACCTGTTTTACCAAAAAGATTATTAAATCTTCTGGATATTGGAGAACTCATAGAAAACACAGGTGTTGATGAACCTAGGGATGTTGACTAGAAGAGAGAGGGAAAAAGACAGTCACAAAGCAAGTCTGCGAGACCGGGGTTGTTTGGATCTCTTGAGCGGGGAGGGGCCTGGCTTGCTGCCTTCTAGTGGTCAGTTTCTTTCTTTTTTTTTTTTTAGTTTTTCGAGACAGGGTTTCTCTGTGTAGCTTTGGCGCCTTTCCTGGAACTCACTCGGTAGACCAGGCTGGCCTCGAACTCACAGAGATCTGCCTGCCTCTGCCTCCTGAGTGCTGGGATTAAAGGCATGCGCCACCACCGCCCGGCTGTGTTTCTAACTTCTAATTCCCTTAGGTGCGCTCTAAACTGAAGTGATGTGCTCTGAACTGAAGAAATAGCTTGCAAATATATATGAGTTGTGTTCTCACCCCCTCTTCCCCCTACCTCCCTGTTCTTTCACCCCTCCTTCCCTCTCCCTCCCTCTCTCCTTCCCTCCTTCCTTTTCCCTCCCTCCCTCCTTCTCTTTGCCTGTTCCTCCTTCTTCCTTCACTTCACCCTTCCCTGCATTCGTCTTTCCCTCCCCCTCCCCTCCTCTCCCCTTCCCTCCCTTCCCCTCCCCTCTTTCTCTGTTTTATCTTTCTTTGCTAAGGAACCAGTTTAGCTCTTTTTACAGACTAATCATAAGCTAACTTGTATCCTTGCTTAAATTTGTATCTTAATGTTTTGTAGATTTTTTTCTTTTACTTTAACTTTACTGTTAGTTTTTCTAGTATATTTTGNCATATGAAAGGTAGCCAATCATATTCAAGGACAACAGTTACACTCTAAAAGAATGAACTATAGAAAATTTCATTATTATTTCTTACATCTTTTTTCTAATTCCTTGAATTCTACCCAGAAGCTTCTCACTGAGAATCTGATTTTCACCTGATGGGCTCTATAGTGTTGCTGTTGGTTTTGGGTTTTTGAGACAGGGTCTCGCTATGCAGACCTAGTTGCCCTGGTGTTACTTGCTAAGTAGCCCAGGATGGTCTCCAACTCATGGAGATCCTACTGAGTGCTGGGATTACAAGTATGCACCACTGCTCTGGCTTAGATGTCATCTTCAGATTCNCTGCCATNGAAAGCTGTGGAGTCACATCTTAAAGAGATGAATGTCATCATGTTCTGAACTCATCACATCCACTAAGATGGGGAAAGAGGTGGCACAGACCCAACATCTGCTTTCTGTGGAACTGGAGGATGAGGTGCTGGAATTAGTCATGGAAGCAGAGGGGTTTGTTTATATTTTACCCAACTGATCACAATCCCAAGGTAAGAGTTAGTCTACTTCCTTGTATTGCATTAATGGAGTCCATGAGGGTATGCAACAGGNAGTCTCTTCAGGACCAGGCTTACCTTTGAGTGCTGAGAAGACCACCTTGACAATGAAAACTTATGCAGCAAAGCTTCCTGCACCTACATTGTTTAAAAGAAACCAGTGTCAATTCAATAGACTTCATTTGGGCATCTTAGGCATTGCCAGAAACATGAAACTATCATCGTTCTTACCTTCTGATCCCAGAGGCAGCCGAAGAGCAGAATGAAGAGCCCCTGCAGAAAGAATTAAGGACTGCATTTTAGTGGCACACCATCATCCAGTTCCACAGAAAGCATTAGTAAGCAGTTGTTGAGTTTGCCCCCACCCCCCGTTTTCCCCATCTGAGTGGGTGTGATGAGTCCAGGACATATGACATTAAGTGATACAACAGTTACACACTGAGGGGCCTTAAATGACTGCTGCTAGGGGAATAATTTCTATTTTCCCCTGACCGTGAATGGGGTTATGCTAACACACTTCTCTCAGCTACATTATTCCTCATTTATCCCCCTAGGCTGTGAAGACAATCATGGGATGAGATATTTCTTCCCATGGAACCATATCTTGAAAACCATTAGCTAAGATCCTTGTAGCTCATAACACATGGTGGTAGGACTTGGGGTTCATANGGTTTTGTCACAAACATCCAGGAGCAAGATGCTTCCTTGTCATCCATCTTTCTCTTACAGCTCATCTAACAAACCAGCCTCCACTGTAAGTGACTACATACTATAGGAGAGCAAAGAAATGTCTTCACCTGAACACCACTAAATAGATTGGCATATACAGGGCATTAATTCTTCAATGTATTTTTCCAGAGGAACTACATGGTACNCAGCATTTTTTCCTCACATTGGCTTTTGAGAACCTACCTTGGACCAAGGTCTTTATGAGGCACTAGAGAGGGGGATACAGTGACCAACAGGAAGTCTGTTCTCACAAAGCCAGAGCTTGCTGATGCTCACAGAGACTAAATGGAGCCATGACTTGACTTAGTGATAGTGCTATTCTTGCTTAAAAGATAAGATTAGGGCAAGATTATCTTGAGTAAACAGCATCATCTAGTTTAGAATGGTGACTCTCTCCTAATTGTGCTATGGGGACATTTGGAACTAAGTTATAATGCAGATGATAAAAGGTTCAAGGTTCCATGGAGGCAGAGTGCTTGTAATTACTGCTTTCTGACGTTTAGGTCTCCTGTGCNTTCAAACCCTTCCCCATTCCTCCTCTTGTTTGCGTTTCTATCATTAGTTCACCCCACGAGAACTGGCATTTCCTGAGATCCTGGTGTCTGGATGTATGGCTTACCTGGAAGGCATTGAGGAGGGTAAATATGATGTGGAACACAGCATTACTCCCCTGGATCACTGTGGCAAGACCAAAACCCCAAGTGAGCCCCAAGAGGGGTGTGAGGACCCCGATGCTCTTGCTGATCTGGAACAGGCTACTCTTCTCCTGCTTGCCTGGCTTGTCTCCGATGGAAGGCCTCAGGATCTTGGTGATGACCACAACTGTGATGCTCACATTCACCACCACAATAATCAGTGCCGGNATGGCAAAAGCCAGCAGTGCTCTGGTGTCCTCCCAGTTGAGCCAACATGCATTCTTCCTCATGTAGACTTCCTGTGGCTGGGTAACCCCCACTGTGATGGAGGAGATGATGAGTGGACAGCCATAGCCTAGNCAAAAGGCAAGGGCTTTCTGGGCAGACTTGCTTGCATCGTGTAGAATGAAAATGAGTCGGTAGAAGAGCATGAGGCCCAGGGTTAGCATCCAGAAGAAGACACAGAGGTAGAAGAAGTGAATGAAGAAGGTGGCAGCGACGCAGGCTGTTTCGTTGAGTGGGTAGTAACCATCATGGATAGCACCAGCCACAATGAACCAGATGTCAGCAATCAGAAGGCAAAAGGCAATGTTGACTATGCAGATGTGGCGCATATAGGAAGTCCGATTCTTGGTCACNGATTTCCACACCATGGCTTCCACAACTAGACAGGCCGCTAAGCTGAAGATGGAAAACCCCAACCCAATGTAAGAAATGATATCCAGAAGGACTTTTAGGAGAGATCCTGGATCTGGGGAGTCTGGGGACATGAGGATGGAGAATGATGTCAGGTGGTTACACTTGCAGAAGACCCTGTCCCTGTTGTCCCGACCATCATCCTCCAGAGAACACCCACTGCTGTCCCAGCCCCCTGTATAGTTGTCAAGGCTGAAGTTCCAGAAGACACACTGTGGCTTGCCACCTGAACGATGGTTGTTCTTAAAAGTCATGGAAATCCTAAATGGCTTGCTGATGCTGTGGCTGAC
>LZPO01066382.1:213611-224683 GCA_001675575.1 Neotoma lepida | reverse complement strand
CTTCTGCCAAGTGTGGTGGCGGTGCTGTAATTCCAACAATCAGAAGGCCACAGCAGAAGGGTCACAAAGCTGAGGTCAGCCTGAGTACATAATAAAAGTCTGTAACAAAAACAAGAAACACACAGCTAAGTCTACGTCTTACACACTTATTAGATTATATATAGAACCTGCCTCAAGCAAACTTTTGAAAGCTTTGTTTTTATCATACAACTTTGCGCTCTCATCTAAAATTTTAAGAATAGACATATTTATTCTGTCTTTCAACAGACATTTAGTGACCATTTTATATGTGCTGTTCAATATTTTAATACATTTCAAAGCAAATGATAAACTACAAACCATATTCATTTTTTAAATTAAGTATATACTGTGGATTTGAGGCCAACCTGGTATACATAGCAAGTTCCAGCCAGGGCTACACAGACAGACTCTGTCTTAAAAAAAAAAAAGTTGAAGACATTGTGCAAGGTTTTGTAGGTAGAGAGATGGGTACATAAGTTTCAAAACAGAAGCATCTACAACCTGAGCTTTTCTAAGGACCTCTGGTGGAGCTGTAGAGATGATTTGGTGATACAGAGCCTGCACTGCTTCCCAAGTACCTGAGTTCAGGATATGGTACCCATGTTGAGTGGCTTACAATCACCTGTAACTCCATATCTCTAGGGACCCAGTACTGATGGCCCCTGCAGGCATCTGTACTCGCTTGCACATGCCCATGCACAGATATGCACACATATTCAGAATTAAAAGATTGTGCAAAATCTTTTATAAAATGACCACTGCTTATCTATCCATCAATAAAGTCATAAGTATACATATGTTGAATGTTGGGTGTTCTAACCAATAATTCTCTAATTTTCAAACTTTTTACCCACTGATCATGCTATCAAAGAATTTGAATCACAGTGAAAAACCCAGCAAGCTGTTCCTGAGATGAGATTGTAGTACATTTATATGTACTCTGAGAAAGTCAATATTTGTCTTAGAAATCTGGGCCTCCTATTGGATTAAATGATTTTAATAAGTTAAAATACATAACATATAAATTTCATTTCTTTCCTGAAGATTATGCCCTGGTCTAAAAAGCTATGCAGTTGACTCTCATAGCTCTGATGGCAGTTGACTCTCAGTTTCTACTCACACCAGCTATGCCCCTGTATCCATCTAATTAGAGCTGTGCTGTCAACTGTCCCCTGGCACCCGTGCCACAAATATGTTTTTGTTCCATGGGTGCTCAGTGACCAGCTGTTGAATAGATGAAGAATGAACAGAGATTACCATTGTGACCATCTAGTGAACATCTATGGGACAATCTAGTCAACATAACCACATTACAGCCAGAAAGTGTGACTCTGTCTTTCAGAGTACTGCAGTGTGAAATCCCTTGTCTTATTCATTATGATACAAGTGAAATTTAAAAAAAAATAATTCTCAGGCAAAAGAATGGTTAGCTTTTGCTGCTCAGGCCTCAAGTCTAAAATGGCAGAAATGGAATTTTGGAAGTTTTTGTATGTATTTGTAGTTCTCCTTAACTTCACCTTCTCTGAAAAAGAATGGAGGGTCACTCTGCCTCTTGGTGTCCTGGCTTTGGAGTGTTGTTTCATCTATATTTAAAGACTAAGCCTACAGTTGTTGTGTGTAATTGCTGCTCGGTAACATAAGAAAACTGTGATATGATGGCCATGAATTAAGAAGAATGTTGGAACNAAAAACAAGGTCTTTTCACAGATGCATGTTCACAGGTGGGCCTTCTAGGGATTTTTCTTTAATGCAACAAAACTGCACCATTTCTGCCTTCAGAAATCATTCCCTTCGGCTTTATACTGAGCATGTCAAAAAGTCTTATTACATAAGGGCTTAGTGTGTACATTAGTCTTTACATCTGAGAGTCTTACTAAATCCTTTTCTGGTCATTCTGATATTGAACAGATCTAGATTGATTTTTTCAACACTTGTTTATGGTATTTATTTTGACATATCTAGGATTCAAAGCCAAATTAACAAGTGTAATCCATTTTCTGAGTGTTAGAGAAAAGCCCCCCACTACCCCTAGACACATTCATCTAGGCTGAAAACCAAAAATTTAGGTGAAGATGTTGTAATAAGTGGATGGATCGATTTATTCAATCACAGAGCATAAAAACATTAGCCCTGGGACAGCATTTCAGCTGGCAAGTCACACTTGTGTGACACCAAGAGATTTGCATTTTTAGAGAAATTCCATATCTGCATTGGAGCCCCAGTGAAAACATGGATAAACTGCCATATTCCCTCCTTTCCTGACTTCATGACACTGAAGCCATCAGGAAGGACCTGAGTTAAAATACAGTGAAATAAAGGCAACAAGTTACATGATGCGACCCCAGGATTAGGTGTCTCGCAAGCTCAGTCGTCATGGCCAGTATTGTATATTGATGGTTTTAGAGGAGGCACCTTCAGTATCTGGCTTTTGTTGTTGTTGCCATAAGTGCTTCATTAGCCTCTAAAACACAAGAAATTAAACAATTAACAGACAAACAATTAAGAACTGAATAAGTTTGTTGGCAGCAATTCTTGCCACAAAGTCAAATAAATAAACCTGGATAAACCCAACCCACCTGAGAGGCTCTGTTGCTAGTCACTTTCCTCGGGGGAACGCATTGGTATAAAGTGAATGATAGCTGTGTGCATAGGTTTGACTCTCCACAAGCCTTTTATCACGTATGTCAGACTTGAGCAAGTTAGTCTCATCAATGGCCTTCCTTGCTCCTTGTCTGCAAACAAGCAAACCCCAGGGACTGAGAGCTTTAAATAAAATGCCAAGCACATTCCTAGAACAAGATATATCCTTGGCCCAGGAAAACAAATTTCATTTCCACTTATCTTCTCAAAGCATCCTGGGACTCCTACATCTACTGCTGCTCCTTTTCCTAAGCATGTTACTCTACCCCAACATTAAGCAGTTGAACATAAATTAGAGCAAAGATATGTAAAATAATGATTCTCAAACATGGATGAGCCACTGACTCTCTTAGAATTCTGTACTGATTTGCTACATCTAAAAAAAAAATTGCTGTGGAATAATCCTCTTGTACATTGTAAAGATTTGTCACTCAAATTGGTTTAATAAAATGCTGATTGGTCAGTAGCCAGGCTGGAATTATAGGTAGAACAACCAAACTAAGGATGATAGGAAGGAGAAGGGTGGAGTCAGGGGTTGCCAGCCAGATGCAGAGAGGGCAGGAGATGAACATGCCATGCTAATAAAGGTACCACCATGTAGCAGAGAATTAATAAGGAATATGGTTTTATTTAAAATGTAAGAGCTAGTTAGTAACAAGCCTGAGCTATTGGCCAAATATTTATAATTCATATTCAGCCTCTGAGTGGTTATTTGGGAATTGGTGGGTGAGAGAGAAACATCTATTTACAAAAAAAAATAATTTTTTCTGTGATGGGTTCTTATGTCTCCCAGGCTAGCCTTGAGCTCTCGGTCAACAAGGATGATTTTCAACTTCTGTTCCTTTTGACACCACCTCCTTAGTGCTGAGATTATGGGTGTGCCCCTTCATGCTGTTACTATGGGGTAGAAATGAGGCTCAGGGTTTCATGCGTGCTAGGTAAGCACTCTGTCAACTGAGCTAACCCCCATGTCTGAAACTGCAGCTAAAAAGCATAATATAAAATGAAGTCATCTGTTTGGAGGGCACACTTAAATGGCAGATAGTATACATTACCTGGACAATGGGTTTTCTTTACAATTAAATTTATCACGGGCATTGTTTTAAATATATTCATTAATTCTTATAAAAAAATGTAAAGAGGAATGTATAAGGTTTTGACTCCTGGTTTTGGTAGAGAAATTGTTTCCAAGAACTACCTGGCTGTTGCTGAGATCCATATTTTCCTTGGCTTGTTATACTTGTACTATATTGTGTATGCATAGTAGCTTTCCTTTGAAAACCTTGCTGCTATTGGGATATTCAGTTTTTACAAAAAACTTTTTTTTACATCTCTGTGTTATTCATTTAAGATAACATCTAGTTGATGGATGTGTTTGTGCATAAATTGTGCTAATGGTTTCAGATGCACACTTATTTCCAAACTTATCAAGTTTTGTAAATCTAATGTATTTTAATCATTCAGAACTCAAATTAGTAGCTGTAGAAAAAGAATTTCCTGAATAATTCTTTGTTCTACAATAGCCTACTTGTGAAAAAGGACAGCTGTGAGGTTTACGTGTTCGCCAATCTCTGTTATCTCACAAAGAAACCAGAAAAAATGCAAATGTAGCTAGTAATATTTGATTTCATACTAAATGTGTCAGACTTCACATAGTTTGTCCAGACAAATTAATCTTTAGGAATAAAAATAAAACAGTTCTTGTTTTGAATTTATTCACTCATTCTTGAATTTTTAGGAAATACAGAAACACATGAATTTTCAAATCAGTATTTCAATTAGAGACAAATTTTTTCATTTTCAGATCTGAGGAATGTTGATTTGCAAATCCTGTGCTCTTTTTTTTTTTTAACAAAAATAGCTGAAATGTGTAAGCTAAAGTGTGAAAACAAAAGTAATAACAAACACACATTTGCTATCTTCAGCCAGTCCAGTTTGGGGCCATCAAACTTGTTCCTTTTCTCCCTCCTCTGCACTACCGTTCCTCTGCTTTTGACTCTTACACGTGTTATGAGTCTCACACTGTTTTTGTTGTGTGTGGTATATGTGTAGACTTACTTGTGTATACACATGTATATTTTCAGGGGTGTGTGTGTGTGTGTGTGTGTGTGTGCATATGAATGTCAATGCCAGTTGTCTTCCTCCATCATCCTCCTCTGTCTCTCACTGAATCTAGAGCTGACACATTCAGTAAGGATGGCTGGACAGGAGTGCCACCTGTCCATGCCTCCCCATCACTGCCATTAGAGGGACACGATACTAAACACAGCTTTTTATATAGGTGCTGGGCATCCAAATTCAGGCCCTCAGGCTTGCGTTGCCGTTTACCAACTGAGCCACTTCCCCAGCCCCTGTTGTTACTGTTTAATACATTTCAACTCCTTTTCTAATTTCTCCTTTACTCAGTGTGTCTGCTACTCATCAGTTCCCTGCCCAGATCGAGATTCTCACCTGACACCATGCTCCCGCCCGAGGACCTCATCGTCTCTGGTCGGGCAGCTCTGCTGGGGACGAATCGCTTCAGCTGTTGTCTGTCTGAAAGTCTTTTTTGAAAGATATATTTTTCACTAGGAATAGAAGTCTAAGACAGACAAAGCTTTTCTTTTTCTTTTTTTTCCTTCTTGGTGACTTTTGTTTTGTTTTTTGAGACAGGGTCTCTCTGTGTAACAGCCCTGGCTGTCCTGGAACTTGCTTTGTAGACCAGGCTGACCTCGAACTCACAGAGATCTGCCTGCATCTGCCTCCCAAGTGCTGGACCTAAAGGCGTGCGCCACCATGCCCGACTGGTGACTTTCTTAGATTTGTGTATTTATGAAGTTCATCTATTCTGAAAAGTTTTCAATCATTATTTCTTAAAGATATTTTTTAATTATCCATCCATCTCCTTCCAGAATTCCAACACTGTGTGTACAGTACTTACTGTCTTATGTTCCTTCCATTGCCAGTGGCCAACCACCATTTAAGAACATTAAAAAAAAAAACTTGAGACATAAGGAATTCTCCAGTTTTACTTTGTGGTCCTCTGAGTGATGGGGTGAAGTCTGGTGCTGCTCCATTCCATCTTGCTCAGGGCAGAGGCATCATCCTCTTGTTCAACACGTCCATGCTCAAATGCTAGCCACCCATTTTTGTCACTCTATGTGGAGTCAGAACTCTCTGTGTGGTGGGGAGCTACTGGAGGTCACAGAATGAATCCCCCTGGACAGACAGACAGCTCCCTGGACAGCTCTATTAGGCTGCTTGAACTTGTTCTATGGCTTATAAAATGAGTTATTATTTTAACTTTTAGTGGTTTCTACCATTCTGTCTTCACATTCACTAATGTTTTCTTTTTTGTATGTTCTGTATTTTTAAGCAATCTAAATGTTTAAAATATAATTACAGTAACTATTTTAATCCTAAAGACTGTGTCAATTTGAGTTGTTGACTTTTCTCTTCATTATACTTTTTAATCTATGTCTTGTAAATTTTTCCTGGAAACCAGACATTACAAACTTGAACTTTTTTTGGTGCTGTATAGTTTTCTATATAGTTTTGAGCTTTAGTCTGATATGCAGTAAAGTTACCCAGAAGCAGTTTGGTCTTAAATATCTTACTTTTATATCTGTTATATAGGGTCAGACAGAGATCTAGTGTTGGGGTAACTATTATCCACAATGAGGCAAGACCCAACATCCTGTGAAACTTGAAGTTTCCTCATATGGCTGTCAATAGCAGATAGTAGTCCCAGCTTTGTGTAGACAGTGTGCACTCTATTCTGTGTCCACATGCTGTGTCTTCCTTCGGCTCCAGATTAAAGGCCCTGATCTGTACTTGTATAAATACTTGANGTTTGATTGACCTCTACAGATCCCCAGCCTTCTCATCCCTGGTACCCTTGTCTCAGTCTGTTTGGGCTATGCTACAGATTGCCTTAATCTCATTGGCATATAATATAGTATAGTAAATATAGCATAATATATCATAATATAATAAATTTCTTCTTACAGTTTGAAAGTTAGGAAGTCAGAGGTCCATGTGCTAGTATGGTCAGTTTCTGCTGAGCGTCCTTCACTGGTTTGCAAAGGGACTCGCTGTAACTTCACATCTGTCTCCTGTCTTTAGTTACAAATGCACAAATCTACCCTTGAGGCTCCTACTCTCATGGTCTAATTTCCTTCCAAAGGCCCCACCACGAAGTCCTTTATCTTGAATAGGCTTTGTCTTAGATGTCCTAGGGGACATAGACTTTGAGTCCACCTTAGCCCTGGTTAAGAGCTCTGGTTGGCTGGGTGTCCCTAGACTCTCAAGCCCACTTGTGTCTTCAGTTCAGGAGCTGTGATGGGCTCCTGGATTTCCCTCCTCTCAGCCTGAAGCCTGGAAACCTCACCAAAGGAAGAACTCAAGACAGCTGAGGCTTGTTCTGCTGGTTCTCCACCTTCCAGTGACCACCGATTCTGTTCTTGACACCAGTGTTCAAAAGTCATAGGTTCTGCATCTTCTTCAGATGCGGGGTTTGTTTCTGTGTTTTAGGGAAGGGGACTCTGGATAGAGGGAAATCTGATTTTTGTTACCTCACCTTCCCTACTTCTGCTCAGGTCTAACTATCTCCTCTGCTTTCTATCCTNTTTCTAAATTTTCATTCCTCCATCACCCCTTTTCCCCATCAGCGTTAGGACTCATAATGGGATAGCAACTTTCTTTGGTTTATACCTAAGGCCTTTGATATCCTTAGGTAGCCCCTGAACCCTGCCTATGTCTATCTATCTATCTATCTATCTATCTATCTATCTATCTATCTATCTATCCATCTATCTATTATCAGCTATTTAATGTGCACTGGTGTTTTGCCTGTATATATTCTGTATGAGGGTGTTAGATCCCCTGGAACTGGAGTTACAGACAGTTGTGAGCTGCCATGTGGGTGCTGGGAAGAACAGCCAGTGCTCTTAACCACTGAGCCATCTCTCCATCCCCACTTTATCTCTTAATGACAATTCATTAAAGGGTCATCAGAACCACAGTTGAACACTGTCTTTCTGACTGACTGCCACTCCTCTCCTCTACTATGAAAGTCAAGTTAGAAGCTAAATTCCAACAAGAATAAGAAATATTTGTAACTTCTGCACACTGAGAAGTTCTGTTGATTAGTGAACAATGGATGCTAAGGGGCCAAAATTAGCACCTGGCTATGTTCCAGGATCACAGGCTGTGTCCCTGATCAGCCGTGTCACACACCATCAGTTAAGGGAGACCATGCCAGAGAGCACCTGCAAGTGTGCCAAGCCAACACCATTTCCGAGATCTTAATTAAAGGCAGAGTTGTTCAGGGGATGGTTTCCCAGCCACCTTTGTTCCTAGGGGACAGCTTTTATAACATGATCCTAGTAAAAATTGTATATATGTTATTTTAAGTAATAAAATTCTACTTCTCAATATCTACACATTTATTGGAAAGTATTTTCTGGTTACCAAAAATTTCTCAACAAAGCAAGTCTGTTCTCCATGAAAACCATGTTGTAAAACTGTGTTGGAGTCAGAGCATTCTAGATGCTCTGTTACCGTTTGTACTAGCTTATCTTCACTGTGTTAATTTTATATGATTTAAGTGCATGCTTGGAAAGAAAAGGACTCTTTTCAGAGAAATCCATTTCAAGACATTACTATCAGTGAAAACGGGGTGCCATTTCTCCTGAGATTAAATATGTGGCTTCAAATAAAATGTTTTGAAAGACAAAAGAAAAAAAAATATTATCTTCAACAGTGACAGAATTCTAAGGCCCTCCAGAAAATAGGACCATTTTATATATGGTATCTGTCCTTAATCAACTTCATAACACATAATCGAAGTATTATTTTTTTAACAAAACCTTTTGAAGCATTTTGATAAGGTCAACAGAAAGCATGGTCTTTTAGCATTAGGTGATGAACTTTTTGACAATGGCAGGGCCAGCACAGCTAATGGAATAATAGCCTGCAGGGTCCAGCTAAATATGATAGACGAATGTAATCAGCCTCTGCAATGACTATTCAAAAGTAATCCCTTTAGCCTTGAACTGCAGCATATATTTTAGCCAGGCAAAACCCGCACGAAGAAATTCTCTGCAGAGCACACTGATACAATGCAGCCTTCACACCCTGCTCTCTGGATTTGTCGCTTAGAGTGCATTTTAAATGTAAGGTAATGACTACTGTCTATTCATGTGAGCACACAACAATACTTTTGATCTGTTGTGGAAAGGTTGAATCCATTACCAGGGGTCTAGTCTATAAACCCTGGCACAACCTTTACGTATGAGTTATGATTTACCCTTTTCTAAGATATGGCCACTAAAAATGTTTTGCATGACAAAATTTTAAAAATTCATTCACCTATCTAGTCACCAAACTGCCAAGGAGTGTCCGTTTTATTTCAACCCAAACTTATTTACAGGTCCGATCTTCAAGATCTCATTTATACCCAACACTGCACTCTATGAGGATTATACACCACTGCTTTCCAGCAAAGGGATGAGACTGTAAGATGCATGTGATTCGTCATTGTCTGGCTTGTTCTGTCACAGGATAGACCAGAAGATGGTATAAATCACATCTTCCCACCTCCCTCTTGAGAGAATCCACCATTTAAGGACGTCTTCACTGTTAGCAAAAGAGCAATGCTCATGTCTGCACACATGGAAGAAGATATGAACAAATGTCACACGAGCTTTCTATTGTTTTCCATGGGCTCTTGTTGACAATTAGTTCAGTCTTCCAGCTTTGAAGCCCTGCAGACCAAACATTTCAAGTCACACCCATAGTCCAAAACCTAGACTGGGACCAAAAACGAGGGCTCCAGCAATGAAGGAGTCCCCAGTCCTGTGGAGCTCAGCTTGTTCCAAGTGAACAGAAGATCAGAACAGTTGGAGGGGAAGAGTAAGTGTTCCCATATGTGAATTAGCCATGGCCAAGACTTCCTGCACAGACAGCATGGAACGCCTTTGTGTTCCACTAGCAGTTGTAGCCAAGTGGAGTAGAATATTAACAACAGGTGTAGCTATTCTCTGAGAATCTTCAACGACAATGTCCCAGAGTAAACATCATCTTCCTTCAGCATCTGGGAAGTAGATACCAAATGACTGAAACCAAACCTGACCCCAAGGAAGACTTCTGCAGTCTACCTCACCATTTCATTCACCATACTAAAAGGAATGCTAACCTAAGACACTAGAGAGCACAACAAGAGCAGGAGATGAAGCTGGATTGGTCGAGTGCTTGCCTGGAATACACAAAGCCCTGGGCTCAATGCCCAGTACCACATAAACCCATCCATTGTGGTGGTACATGCATGTAATACCAGCACTTGGGAGGTTGAGGCAGGAAATCAGAAACTTAAGGCCATCCTTGGCTATATAGCAAGTTTGAGAGTAGTCCTAGATTAGGACTGAAACTGAGCACTTTGGCAGTGATGGGGACAAGAGTCTCCAGTCCTGTGGAGCTCACCTTGCTTGAAATCCTGTCTAAGAATACTAGGATGTTTCAATATAGTCAATGAAAACATTCAACGGAAAAGCCATAGGGGGCTCTTATCTAGAAGGCAGCCAGGCATAGTGGCACACACTTTTAATCCAGCCCTTAGGAGACAGAGGCAGGCAGATCTCCGAGTTCAAGGCCAGCCTAGAATACCTGAGAGTTCAAGGGGTACAGCCAGGGGTACACAGTGAGACACTGTCTCAAAGAGAATAGCGGAGCATATTGTGTATGAGGAAGGCTATGCTCCTACTATAGAAAGCCTCATAGTACGGTGGCTTAAGAATATGGACATTCATGTCTCCCTCAGACTTGCAGTGAACATTCCATACAAGCATTCCTCACATATGACAAAGCCACATGGGCACTTGGAGGCAGTAATTTTCTATCTTATTGCTCTATGTGCCCCACCCCCTTTTGGGGCAGGGTTCCTCAACCTTATACTATTGAAAGGATTGTCTCTAGGGAAAGAGATAGGGCTTGCCTGGCATGTGTGTCACTGGATGCTGAAGAAAACACATCAGGTCCTCTTCTTGCTAACTTCCAGTAGCACTTCCTCCTATCAGTTAGAACAAGGAAAACATCTCGAGAAATTTCCAAATGTCCTGTAGGGGGACAAAGTCACCCCTCCTCCAGCTGAGAACGATTGCATCAAAGTCTTGTCAGTCCTTGCAAGATAGAGTCTGAATGATAGAGTAACTACTTCACATTCCAGACTGAGGAAAAGATGGGCTGGGTGTGGTGGGACACATCTTCAATGCCAACACTTGGGAGGCAGAGACAAGTGCATTGCTATGAATTCAAGGCAAGGTCTAGGACAGCAAAGGCTACATCATTTAAATATAGAAAGAAAGGAAGGAAGGAAGAAGGAAGGAAGGAAGAAGGAAGGAAGGAAGGAAAAAGAAAGAGAAAGAAAGAAAGAA
>LZPO01066382.1:192524-204617 GCA_001675575.1 Neotoma lepida | reverse complement strand
CATGTATCTAAAGAAATGAGAGATAAGATGAGCGAAGGTCCTCATGTATCTAAAGAAATGAGAGATAAGATGAGCGAAGGTCCTCATGGACAGTGCTCTGGCTGTTCTTGCTGTTTGTTACTGATAGTGACACATCGTTCTTGCTTATAACCCATTGCCACTTGCAGTACCAAAGGGCAATCTCAGGCAACCATCCCTCCTACAGCCATCTCCAATGTGCCCCCACTGGAAGAGCACTCCTACAGGACCTGAAAAGAAGCTTCCTGATGGATCCTGAATGAAGGCATAAAAGCCACCACTCAGGAGACAGAGGCAGGTGGGTCTCTGTGGATTCAAGGCCAGCCTGGCCTACAGCTGCTCCTGTAAAGACTCTCTCACAGATTATTCTGAAGAAAGTGCAGCCTCATGAACTCTAGCAGCTGGGGTGAGAGGGTATTTAACAGGTCTTCAAATGCTGCCAAAAGNCTCCTTCAATAAACCCCAAAATTTGACAAATGGTCATTTCTTAAATGTTGGTTGCAACATAAAATATGAAGCCACAGCAGTGAACTTTTCCTGTTCACTTTGCATTTGAACCATGCGTGATAGATTTTTTTTTTGTTTTTTAAGACAGGATCTGTCCCAGGTTGCATCAGAACATCCCTAGGTAATAGAGAATGACTTTGAACTTCTGATCTTCCAACCTCTATATCCTAAAAGCTGGGATTGAAGACATGCGACAACACACTCAGTTTCTGTGGTGCCAGGGAGTCACACTCAGGACTTGATGTGCACTAAGCAAGGAGTTTTCCAGCTGAGCTACCTCCCCAGTCTGGCCACACATGATTTCTATAGCATCAAGCATTGACCCTTTAGAAAATATTGGCTCAAAAAGTAAAGCAGCCCTTTCAAATGTGGACTAACTTCTTTATACAATGTTTTTAATTACATCCAATAATATCACTTCCAACCTCATCAGAAAGTGTTTTGGAGCTCGCAAGCTCAAGATGAAAGAAACATGTTTCCAAAATTCTGATTTTTTTCATTTGAAAACTCAAATTATTACTGGCACAAGGAAAAAAGGTATAAACTGATTTTCTTGAAGTGACAAGCTCACTTTGTTCATTTTGAAGAAAGTGTCTGCCACACACATTCTACTAGTCATTCTTTGAAGTAAAATGAGAAACAAAAGGGACCCATGAAGTCAACAGCTCAGTCTCACCACTCAATTTCTTTGTACAGAGGTGCTCGGTGCAGACTCCCCATTTTGCCACACAGCATATACTGTGAAGTGGCTTCAAAGTTGAGATTCAGGAACCGGCTTCTTTATTTGACTAAGGTACAAGGCAGGGAAGATGTTTTGCCTACAAACAGCTTGGAAGGCAGCTCTGCTCACCGCTGCACGTCCAAGTCGTCTGACATGATTATCCTGATACTGAAGTCTGTCCATAGTTTTCCCACCATTATTTTGGCATCATTGATACAAGTATCAACACAGTAATTAAACTAGTGATATTTTCATACAGCTACGAAAATGAACTTGACCACACCAGTTACCTGGAAGTCCCTCTCAGATGGGTCGGTGGGACCCATCTTAAAATCTCTTAAATGTTTATTACAACTTGTGGGGGGGGTTGCTGTGACTTTCTGTCCCTTTCTTTTTCATGAAGTGCCAATATGTTTTACTATCTATTTCCAAAACTCCTAATGCAAAAGCCATGGAATTGTTTTGTTTTTAGTCCAGGAATGTATGTTGTAGACATGCCTACAGAAATGGGAAATGGCACACACATAAGTTCTCATTACAATATGTTAATTAGGTCCAGAGTTTAGAAGCAGCCCCAGTGTCCACTGAGAGAAGATGTGCTAAATAAGTTGGAGCAGATTTGCACAATGGGGGAGGAGGGGACAGAAGGGAAAGAGAATCAAGAAGAGGTTGATGAAGAGAGGAATCAGGATGATCTTCCAAACTTACTTGGAGATTTCTCTGGGATACATGGCTCACACGAGGAGAGCACACAGTCTGTGTTGTTCAATGCTGTGTACCTTTTTTAAAGCTCAGAAGCTTGGTCATCACTATGATAGTTAGATATGGAGCCTTTAAGAAGTGACAATGACAAAAGGACAATGTTCTCCTGGGTAAGATTAATGTCTTACATAAGAAGCTTCAGACATAACCCCCATTTTCTTCTGCTTTCCTTCATTCAAGAACATAAGACCCCCATCTTGGAAGCCAGCTGAGAGACCAGGTGTTTACTAGCCAGNACCTGGATTGAGGACTCCAGCCTCCAGAACTATGAGAAATACATTGCCCATACATAGCCCAGTCTCAGTTACATTAACAGGGGCTGAGAAATGGCTTGGAGGTTAAGAGAGTACACTGCTCTTCCAGAGGTGGTTGCAGTTGGTCCCCAGCACCCAGGTCAGATGGCTCACAACCACCGCTAGCTCCAGCTCAGAAAGATCCCTGAACTTGCTTTTCTGGCCTCTGCAGGCACCTGCACACATGCACATAAATGCAGACTCTGAGGCAGCACAAATGAACTAAGACTGCATGCTCTCTTCTGCTCTATGACAGAAGACAGAAAGAACATGCCATCCTATTACTCACATTTGCACAAGTTAACAATGAAAGGAGACACAGCCCACAAATTGAAGTGGTGGTGAAATGAGGGTTGGGATAAAAGAAGTTGCAGATGTGAATGTAGGCAGCTGGATTTTGCAATTATTTTAGTCAGTTCATATTTTTGTAATACACAGAACATTCAATAAACTTCATAAATCNCTTTTATAAGGTGTACAATTTTAAGTGTTTTCAGAAAGTCACCTTGCTACTCCGCAATTCAGTGGAGAATAGTCGACATGATAGCTCTGTGTAATCATCTGAGCAGCTTGAAGAAGGCTGATACCTGGACTCCACAGCAAGTTTTCTCAGCCTGCATTCTACTGAAGCAGTCCATCAACAGAGTTCTCAGTGTTGGAGCTAAATATTGGATGCTGAGCAATAGCAGAGTATGTATTTAGACTGTATGGAGCCCTAGGTGACCACACACACACACACACACACACACACACACGCGCGCGCGCGCGCGCACCAACAGTCAGTATTTGTGTTAAAAACACTAAACTGCTCAAATTATTTCCAAACTACCACATGCTTTTTTAAAATGTTTTTACATTACATTTTATTTTGGGGGGGGCAGAGGGCAAGTACCCCAGCATTTGTGTGGAGGTCAGAGAACAACTTTTAGGAGTCTGTTCTCTCTTTCCACTTTGTGGATACCAGCAATTTAATTAAGGTCACACTCGGTGGCAACTAACTACCTTTACCCACAGAGTCATCTCATGGGCCTCCAAGTGCATTTTTAATGTGACCAGTTGATTTGCTTGCTTTCCCTGAAAACAAATTTGCTACTTAAAATCTAGATGGCGAAGGGAAAGTTTCACTAGTCTATAAATCCAGTCCCCAGAACGGTTTCTATTAATAGTTTCGTCTTTACAATTTAAACTCATTTGGATTCTCTTCCGATGCATGTCCATACATAAAGATGAAAAGTGTAAAACTATTTTATTAGAAATATTGATTTTAAATTTAAAATTGCTGAGAATAAATTGCTTGTTTAAGAAGAGCCAGAGGGGAAACCGTGAACGAGGGTGTTCTGTGTAAATACGTACTGTTAGGATGTGACGTTCCACTTATCATCTCTATGAGGAGATATTGTACAATCAGCCAGAATTCATGTCTCAGTACCTCAGCTGCAAAGTAAAAAGAAATCTATGGCAGAGCGTTGCATAAAGGATGTCTGTCAACCCCTTCAATTCAGGCATATGCCGCATCCTACACATTCATTATCGCCTCTCTTCACTCATTAAAGATGCTGGCAAATAAATATTTTGTCAGAACAAGGAAATAAACTCTTTCAGAACATATCTGCTATATATTCTGAAGAAAACAGAAGGGCCTTTAAATCAGGTCCAACCAGCAATGAGCTGTTCAACCCCAAAAGGACACAAAACAGTGGGCAGCAAGGAATCTCCAGGAAGTGCCCAAAGGACTTCCTGTTAGGGGAGGTCTAGGCTGAACTCCTAGAACTGTAGGGGTGGGCTTGGGGATGGGGATCCTAGCAGCACAAAGGGAAAAGTTTGAAGTATGATAGGCTAAGCCTTGCCCTAGTGCATACTTGCGATCTAGAAGTTTCCTGGATGGGTTAGGAAAATACAAGATGAATAATGACCAAAACAGAACCCATTGTCTCAAAACATTTTTTTCCACATTGAACTTGTGAAGCAGGCTTGGTAGTTCAGTGGTAAAGTGCTTGACTTGCATATGTGAAATGCTGGATTCCATTTCAGCATCAAAAAATATGTAATTACATTTTTAAATCGATTATGTCACATCTCCATTCTTTTTAATTAGCAATATTAAGAACTATACTGCAAAGCAAGGATTGAGGGGTAGGGATGGGAAGGCTGCTTGTTCCTGTCTATTATATGGCCACTGATGACAAGGCTTTTGTCATTTTCCCATCATGCTTTTGTATTTCTATTTTNCCTGCTGTTTCCTATCACTTCACCTGACTGATGATAACTGTTGAATGAGTTTGTCGCGGCAGTCATAGACTTCTCTAACAGAACCAAATGCTGACACTCCAAAGCAAGTCCTTGGCATCCGAAGATGAGATGTGGTATAGTTCAAATAGTATTTACTGGCTTCTGTCTAGGACTGAACATACAGCTGATGAAATGATAAGTGGAATGCTAACCCTTTGAGAAAGTCTCCTCTGGGTCCTTTGGGAACTAATGAAACCAGCTCTGAAAGGGCCTTAGGGACTCCTTCATGCTAACCAAGGATCCCTCCCTGGCCCGATCTCCCGTCTCTACCTCCCTTTTAGTCTTCTCTACTGTGGAAGAAACAGGAGCATTCAAACCAATGACATCCACTATGCAGTCCAGGAAATAGGAAATAAACAGAGCATGCATTCAAATTAAATCCCACATAAAATACAAGCATTACATAAAATTACAAAATACACAGAAGACTCTAGAAGGAAATTAATACAGATTTTTAGAGGGGTTTTTGTTTGTTTCGTTGGTTGGTTGGTTGTAGAGTTTTGGGGGCNTTTTGGGTTAAGTGTTTGTTTGTTTGTTTGCTGGTTTGAGACAGGGTCTTGCTATGATTAAAGCGATGTGCTGCCAAGCCCAACCCCAGCACAAGATTATTTTCATGATCTAGCCAATAACCCAATAATAACAAAAACATCTTGACCCTAGCATCTAGTATAAATAATTTAGAGAGCTTTAGAGAAGAAAAATGTTACAAATGTATTATTATTTATCTTGATTCTAGAAATCTATAGCTGATTTGGGAGTTTTAAGCATGGATAGCCATGGTAGCCAACATCAATGTAGACACAGTTAATACTTGGCAACTACACAAGTGCTTCCCTGGGGGTCTGCCACCAAGCTATACCCAAAGACCAAGACCCTTAGCACACAGCAGGTCAGCTATTTCTGTAAGGAAGAATGTAAATCATGTATAATGGGGCAGAAATACCTAGGACATGGTATGACTAAGGCTGGATCAAAAGCCCTATCCACCCTTTAGACTCCCCATCCCTAATCCAGGCCCNGAGGTTCACAGACGTCACCTATTCCAGTCTACACTCTTGATTCTAAACTGAACATGATCCCTTGGCATTGTGAGTCAAATCTCTCTTTAGACTTCCATTCTAGAGGGCGAAGAGAGTTATTGAAAATTGCCTTGCAGTCCAGAGGTTGACAAGACAAGGTGGGGAACCAGGGGAAGGGAGAGCTTTAGGGACACGGAACCAAATACTTGCTCCATTCTCTTCCCACTCCCCCCATGGTCTCTCAGAGTTCAGCCTCAGAGTCAGAAAAAATGGAAACCTGCTTCAAAACTGACTGACAGAAATGCAGATGTGGTGGCTGGTATTTATAATATGTTTTTATGCTATTCTAGTTCTTTATAAGCTTGTTAATAGAATAATGGTTCATTCTGCCTGAAGTCCAATATTGACCAAATAGCTAATTTTCTACATGACCTGAGATACCATGTCTTTGCTCCTGTAATGAAACTTTGAACTAAATGATCTCTCTCAAACTTCTTTTGGCTGCAATATTTTATTACTCTATGGAAGTCTTTTTACCGAGCCTTAGCTATGCGCTTCAAAAAATAGAGCACAATAAATCCAACATCTTTTGTTATTGCTTGCTAAATCTCTTTCCCTGGGGTCCTTCTTACATAATGGAATTTGAAATTTTTCAGTTTATCCATGTGCTTATTATATATACTAACTCTTTAAGCTCAACTATAAAACCAAAATGCTAGCATTAGAAACAAAAAGGATCACTTTCATTTAATATTTTCACAGAAACATATTTAGCTATATAGGTACAATTAAAAGACACATGGTAGCATAAAACAAGTTTCTGATGAAGTCTCTGCCGAGAACGTGAAAGGAAGTTTAAGGGGGAAACAATGTGAGGAATGAGATACAGACACTAGAATTTTAGGAGGAGAAAGAGGGAAAAAATGAAGAAAATACTGAGGAGGTTGTTTACCTTCAGACAATACAGGAACTGTATTTTAGAAGTGGATCACTAGAACAGCCTGTGGAGACTGAGGCAGGAGGATCTGAGTTCAGAACCAGCCTGGACTACAGAGTGAAATTACCCCTCCCCACTAAAAAAATGAATCACTAACACTTTGTCACTTGAAAAATACAAGCTCAGCTCAGAAATCAGCTTTGTGTCGTTTTTCTTATCATAATATATCCTTCAGGCAGTAAATAAAAACATTTATTATATGCAGACATGATTCCCAGCTCCCTTTGCTACCTTGCAATAGGACGGATATCATCAGGTAAAGCTCCACTGACAGCCATGTCCTTGACCCCTCTCCTTCCACTATGTGCACTATTTGCTGGTCTACAGTTACTGAAAAGCCCAAGGCCTAAATGGCCAGTATTTCTGAGTAGATCATGTTCCATAGGCAATAGCAATTTCACTCCATTTCTCCAGGGGAAGACCCTGCTTTCATGCTTAGACTGACAACCTGAGATGTCCACGCTCAGCAGCTCTTGTTTGGTGATAGCAGTGAGTATTTTTATTTAANTAAAAATGTCAGCTGTAGAGACAATGGCCACTTCAGTAGATGGAAACTCAAAATTGCAGCATGTAAAAATTAGGAAATGAGCACACACCTTTAAACCCAGCACTCTGGAGACAGAGGCAGGAGGATCTCTGTGAGTTTGAGACCAGTCTGGTCTACAGAGTGAGTTCCAGGACAGCCAGAGCTACATAGTAAGACCCTGTCTTGAAAAAATACAAAACAAAAAGAATTGGGAAATGTAAGAACTGGAAAGATAGCTCTGTTGACAAAGTTCCTGCCTGTAACATGAGGTCCCACGTTCAGAGCAGTGACAGGTCTGTAACCCTAACCCTAGCAGGGAGGAGAAAAGAAGCAGATCCCAGGGGCACTGACCAGCCAGTCTAGCTGAAGCAGTGAGCCCCAGTAAGAGACCCCATCGCAAAAGATGAGACGGAGAACAATAGAGGAAGATGGTGTTGACCTCTGACCTCCTCCACCCAGACACATACAGGTGAGCACACACACACAGGTGTGTCCGTGCATACACACATACACACACCCCTGTGATCTTTGAGAATTAGGAAGTGTAAAGGTGGTTTTATTGGAGAACCTATACAAACTAAGGACCCTACAAGGACAGTCATTAGCAAGTGTAAATAAGTTGAATGTGTCTGGATGCATCAGCTTAGCTATGAGCAAACATCTGAGTTGGATGCTGTTGAAAGTCTTTCAGTTATCTCAGGAATAATAGCCTGTGCCTTCTAGGCCCACCAGGGCAGCTAGCTGCATGGAGTGGAGTAGAACTCAACCCCTTGGGGTGTCTCTGTTCCCTCCAGCCCTATGTGAATTGTTACAGGTTCCTAGGCTCCTAGCTCTGCAAAAGCTTACTCTGTATGCGTTTTATCATCCGTAAGACTCAACAGGCAGCTTGGGTGGGTTTGAGCAGCTGAAGATTAACTGATTATGTGGATCTCTACAGATCCCTACCAAGGAAAATGTGAATTAATTAAAGGCTTGACTAATTCTCCCTCCTTGACTTCCATGCTGCCATTTTAGTGGCTTAGCCAAGCCCTGTGGGGCAACTGATTGCCGAAGCCAGGTCCCCAGGTGCTAAAGAATGAGGCAAACTCAGTGTCCAAATTTCATTGTAAAAGCAAGTCAGAAATAGGCTTCTGGGATTTATTAATGTGTTGTCATTTGAACTTCACCAGTACTGTAAAGTTCTCGTTGTGCACAGAGATGTGTTTGCCTCCACGGTGGTGAAAGCATACAGATGTTTCTCTCCCAGATGCGAGACTTTCCCCAAAATACTTAACTGACATTTTTTTCAAGCAATAAAAATGAAATATCTTTGAAGTAACAGGACAGCAAATGCAATCACACAGCTCCACACGAAGAATAAAGGAGAAACACCACCCTGCCTAGATGCTGACTAACTACCCCCAAAGCCGGTGGTGTTGCTTAGTAGGAGAGTATATACACAGCCACTGCATAGTCCTAGCCTTAATCCTCAACTTAAATGACCCTGTCTTCAGAAAGTAAGGAAAGCGAAATCATTTATCTTCCACTTTTTCATTTTGTTTTCTTGTTTTCACTGAACTACAGATTGGCCCAAGGCCTGGAATATGCTAACCAAGTGCTCTTCCACTGAGTGACATTCCCAGCCTTCTTTTTACTTTAATATGTTTTAAGATTTATTTTTTATTATGTATGCATGGGTATGTACACAGGTATGCCCACCTGTGTGGGGTTCCCTCAAAGGTCAGAGGTGTGGCATTCCCATGGAGATAGAGTTACAGGCAGTTGGGTGGCGTCTGGGGTGGGTGCTGGGAATTGCACTTGAGTCCTATGCAACAGTAGTACATGCCTTTAACCATGGGCCATTTCCCAAGCCCTTTTTCATGTTTTGTAATTTTAAGACAGGGCCTCACTAAACGCCCAAGCTGGCCTTGAACTCACTGTAGGTTAGGCAAGTCTTGAACTTACAATCCTCCTGCTTCTGCATCCCAAGTAACTGAGATTACAGGCTGGACCATCAGCCTCGCTCTTCTAATTTGCTTTCTGTGAGTCAAGGCTAGAAAAGATCTATTCTCATGTAAAGGATAAAGGATAGAGCTTTTTTTTTTTTCTTTTTGGCTAAGAATATTTGCTACAAATGTGAGTGAGGTCCTTGAGCAAATACATCAAAAAATACTTTGATTGAAATGGGACATGTGTGCTAAATTAAAAAGCAAACTATCTTTCCTTCTCAAGTTCAAGGCCAACCTTGAGAACAGACTCACTGCAGGTCTGTCACTTGCATTTAAAGTCTGGTGCCTTCAACAAATAGTCATAGTTGAACAAAGCCAGCTCCAAAGGAAGAAATCTATTCCCAGGTGGCTATTATCTCAGCACTGGAAAGGCTGATGCAGAATCTTGCATTCAAGACCAGCCTGGGCTGCATACTAAGAACTTGTATCAAAAAGAAAAGGAGAAAAAAATTTCTTCCATTGCCTGTATCAATTCAAGGTGCATGCATGATGGTGGACCCCAGGTCCAGTGGGCTTTTTCATACTTCCCTATCTACTTCCTTAGTCTGTAGTTACACAAACTTTCTTCAGTTGTCCTTCATATGCAGGTACCAATGGACAGTCAGCATTTCAAAATTAGGGTGTGTTTTTCATTCCCATAATCTTTCAAAATGCCCAGTAAAAGTCNGTAGATGTAGCTGAAGTGCTTCCCTCACTAANAGAGCCATTCTGACTACCTGAAATCCAAGAGAAGTTANTAGATGTGGTTGGGGATTCCTTCACTAATATAACCACTCTAGAAATAGTGGNCAGAAAAGAAAGCATCACTAAATATGAAAAACAATGCCACCCCCAACCAATGCGTCCAGGTGCAGAATTCCCTAACCTGCAAATCCTTCCATACTATACCTTCAAAGTCAGGTTCTATATAAAGTGCACGAAGCAAAAGTTAATCAGGGGAAAACCCTCTGTCCATTTTATTCCTGTGATGGGACTGTGCTTTGAACATCTCCACGCACATCATCAGCTCCTGCCTTTTCTTGACATCAAAACCCNGTTTCTCCTCCCAGAGAACCAGTCTCCTGCAGCCTGGAGTCTCAGCNGTCCAGGGAGTCTGGTCCTGCAGCGTGGGTGCCTCCCTAACAAGCCCCAACTAGCCACTACTTACATCTTAGCTTTCCATTCCGCCAGCCAGTATTTATATTTTAGCACAGTGCCCCTGAAGCAAAAGTTGAAATCCATTTCACATTTTTCTGTATGCATTAGAACCACTTAGCAGAACGGGGAAGGTGAATTATTTTATTTTCAATTTCCTCAAGAAATAGATGATGAATTTATGCCTAAAACACTAATAAAATTCTACATTTTTAAATTACTGCTGCAAAAACCTGATTGCCAAAACTAGAAATGATATTCTCAGCCTTCTGAACCATCGTTTTTGTTTTTTTTTTTAGGAGGCACATGTGCCTTTTTGAGGTCATTCTTAGATAATACATGAATATTACCAAAATTGAATATGCACTGGTAGTCTTAATAAATAAATGTTATGAAAGGGCATTTAATTACTATTGTCCAAATTTTGTAGATGAAATAATTGAGAGAAATAAGATTACTTTCCCATGTCCTCAAAAACACTAGAAAATAAAGATTACCATCTGGAACACTTTAATTGTGCAAGTTCCACCCATCTTCTTTCAAAATGGAAAAGAAACTAAATCTTAATTTAGTACAAAAAATGCACTAAGTCTGGGCATGGCAGCATATGCCTTTAATCCCAGCACTTGAGAGGCAGAAGCAGGAAGATCTCTGTGAGTTCAAGGCCAGCCTGGCCTCCATAGGGAGCTCCAGAACAGCCAGGGCTACACAGAGAGACTCTGTCTCAAAATTAATTAATTTAGAAGTGCACCGAACACCATGATATCTCAAACAATAATTCAAACAATGAGGAAAGTGGTCACTCTAGGTTTGTGGATAAAAATAACAACTCACAAAGAGGTTTCCCCTGCACCTGCACATCACTGGGAAGTTTTCAAATCTGACTTTTCCAGCATTTGAATTCAAGTCTATCGAGCTCCAAGAGGATATATGCCGTGTCCTCTGTGGCATGCTATCACAGGTGTGGTAGAGTCAGATAAAATAAATAATGTAGAATCATTCTTTAAAAGCAAGTTGAAAACATTAGACAATAACATGGTAAATATTTGAAAAGATCTATGGTGGGAGAAAAAACTGTTATATTTTAACCTAAACCTCAGGTAAGGTAGAAAGAAAGAGATTTACAGGGGTTGCTGCCCTCATTTATCTAATAAAAAATAACTCCCCATTTATCCAGAAAGAGAAATAACTCACACACCCCAAGGAGTTTCTGTGTAGGTCAGAAACTAAAGTTCCCACAGTTATTCCATTTCCCTGTAAGTGCTTCTTACAGGGACCTATTTCTAGAACCAGGTGCAGGAGAACCAAATAGCATGTTGTTAGAAAAACAAAACAAAAAGCAATGGTTTGAATTTCCTCAGATCCTTAGGTTTCCATTGTCTGGTTTTGTTTTGTTTTGTTTTGTCTGTTTTTCAGTTCTTTAAAGATAGAATCTCGCTAGCTATCCCAAGTTGGCCTCAAACTCTGAATCAGCCAGGATTATCTGATGATTAACTTTAAGTCTTCCTTTCCCATCATGAATTTAAGCAAACTACTTTCTTGACAATAAGAAAGAAAAGGCCTGTCGGTCCGACAGGTCATTCTTTAAGTGGCTCTGCCTAGCAGTCAAACAACAAGCGGTTCCTGAGTGACCATGTGTCATGGACTGTGTGAGAGCAGGTAAAGTCACGGGGTCCGGCTTCTCTGACGAAGTTCATTCTCTGGTCCAAGAAACAGATGGCATCCGGTGCACGCCTTTGAGCCCATTTGATCAGAGGCAGAGGCAGGTGGAGCTCTGAGTTTAAGGCCAGCCTGGTCTACAGAGTGAGTTCCAGGACAGCCAGGGCTACACAGAGAAAC
>LZPO01066382.1:167076-190579 GCA_001675575.1 Neotoma lepida | reverse complement strand
CGGGAAGAGGGAGGAGAGGAGGATCTGAGGTTGGTATGTAAAAGGAGTGGGAAATCTTTTTAATAAAAAAAATGCTTTATTTAAAACAATAAAAAAAAGTCATCACAAGTGAAACTAAGTCTTCCTCATGAAAACTCATTCTGACAGGAGATCTGCATGCATTGTTCCTTTCCTGCAGTTTAAAATGTGTCCTTTAATCACAAAATCACAACCTAGAGCTGGAAACCCACAGCACATAGAATGTCTGCACACAGAAAATATCTTGTCCAAAGGAAGGGGAAATCACAAAGTCCAAATTGCTGACTTGCCAACGAGGAATTTGCACCTACCCTTTGGCTACTCTGTTTGCATCCCAACTTTCCCCAAGGCATTATTCCCTCCTCTGCCCCCTCAACCATCCCCAGGACCATCACCAGCAGTTGACTTTTAGATGCCTGATTTGAAGCTTGCTCATATGAACATAAACAAAGATTGCTATCAGAGGTAGCAAGACAAGAATTCTAAATCACCATCAAAATTTAGGTCCTCAGACAATACCCTAAGGTTTTAAATTGTTTCTCAAAAATCAAATGTAATAAGTGGAGGTTTACCTGGAATGTCCAATCCTTTTCCAAGGCCAAGAGCTTTTAACCACTGATGAAACTGATAAAGAGAAAATGATTGTTCAGAGGAGGCTACCAATTTCTCACCGATATTACTGCAATCCCTACATTGAACTCACCAGTATTAATGTACTTTTCATCTTAGTCATACCCATCTGAAAGGCAGTAATTCAGCAATGGGTGAACACACCAAAGAATCCTCAGTGGAATCGTGTCTGCCGTGTCAACAGCTGCATAGACTCACTACAGACATTATTAGCTTATATAAGGAAAAGATGGGAATTAATTAAGCCGATCACAGAAAGACAAATATATATGTCCTTTCATATTTGGGTCTTAGATCCCACAAAGAAGAAATGGTCGAAAAGTAAAATTGCTACATCAGAACAAGATGCTAAGTTAGGTGGGGAATGGGCTGCGAAAANCGCNGGTAACATGATGGATGCAGATAAAGTTGTATGGGCTGATTAGATATTCAAAGTAAACCAAAAGGATAAACACCTTTGGACCTAGTTACACTCTCTTATTTTACCCTAATCCATTATTTGAACACTCCCCCCCCGAAGAATTTTTTTCTCCAGGGAGTGTGTGTTTTAACTGGGACCACAATAGAGGGATTTCTGGACTAGGATACAAGACACTGCTTCACAAGCAGGTTTGAGCCTGTCCCAGTGCCAGCACTGTAGTGGTACTCCGGAGGCTTCCTGTTAGACTCTGGCTCCCTCTGGGGTTTGTTGGGGAGAGAGGGTGTTCATACAAAGAGTATTAGAAGATCTTTAATGGTGCGAAGCTAGCAGAAGAGTAGGTCTATATAAACCGCACCCACTCCCACGGGCAGCGGTTTCCCAGGAATTAGCCTTGAGGTAAAGCTGCAAACCTGAACAGTCCTCAGCGTCCACACTGAGGATCCTCCAAAGGGAAATGGGAGTCTCTCAGCACCGGTTCTGAACATGGCCTGTGGGGGGTTGTCCTGGGACTTCACGAGGCTTTAATCGGATCTAATTGTTCTTCCTCTGATGTCAAAGATTAAAATGATTAAGTAGCTCTGGCTTTTTATAAAATTCCTGTAACAAACTGGGACCCGGCTGCTCATCCACCTAGACTGTGGGGAGAAGAATGAAACTCATTAGGACTCGCTCCACTTGCTTCCAGCGTACTTAGTAATCGCTGGGTCAGAGTTGAAAAAGCCAGGGTTACNTATTTTGCTCAAAAGAGCATAGGGATTGCTCCGTTGGGGCGCGAGGGGAGAGGGGTTGTTCAGTGACTTCTGGTAACTTTTGGGGACTGTTGAATTCCGCGGCGGGGCTGACAGAGGCGAGTGGAACGAAGCCCGGTGGTTTCCTCGGGTTTGGGCGGTAGCTGGACTGAGAGGGCTGCGGAGGATCCGAGCGCTGGTTGGGGGAGAAAGAGCAGAAGGCAGCGCAGCGGGGGGTGAAGCTCAGGGCTGGAACCGCAGTGACCGGGGAGACCCGGCGACCTGGGACAGCCCGAGGGAAGATTGGGAGCCCCGCGCTGCGCCCTCCGCGCAGGCAGCGGCCTAGCTCTGGCTCCCCAGGCTCACATCACCCCCAGCGCCGCACCTCTCCAGTGCAATTTTGACCGCTGTGTCCCCAGCTGGCCGCCTAAGGCCACGGCCAGAGAGAGAGGAGGCCCAAGGTGGGGGTGGGGGTAGCGAGCGTGGAGCCGTGTCATTTCCACCAACTGGGCTCTTTCCTGACCCAGCCGCTCATCTGTCACCGCTGTCTCGTTCCTGTTATTTACATCTGTCTTTAGCATTCTAATTACTCGCTTTATTACTTTAGCCTGGAGGAATCCTGTAAAAAACAACGGAGATGAGGATCCTAACCACACAATAAAACTGCCCAAAATCCCCACTGTACATTATACAGAGCACTTGAGAATATTTGTGCTGTTATATGACCTCAATATGTCCTTAAATTGATCTTATTATATCTTTCTTTCTCCTTTCTCCTTCTCTGTTGTGTGTGTAATGAACTCTTTTTAAGGTGTGGACGTGCAAGAGAAGACGCTGTTCCAGAAATGATGAGAAAGATTATTCTTTCAGAGGGAGGGAAAGGTGGGGCGGGAAGACCAGGGGGGCTGTGCCCCTCCCCCACTCCCTAAACTATTGGTTTCATTTCCACTCTGATAGAACAGAGCCTTCCTCACACCCAGCCTTCTAAGCTGGAGGAATCTCAGAAATTTAGAGGGGAGAATAAAACCCCTGATGTCTTTCATTATCTGCATTAATCTCTGAGTCCTGGGAAGGTCTCAGGAGGGGGAATGAATTGAGAGTAGGAATAGAAGAGGGATTCAGAAATTATGGGGTTTAATTTTTTTTTAAAGTAAGAGTTAGAGGGGAGATGTAACTAAACCCCTGGTAGTAAGATTCACTGATAAAGTCAAGCCTGGCATCCGAAGGAGGCAGAGACAACNCCCCTGAAATCTAAGGCAGGAATGCTGCTCTCTAACTGTTATTTATTCTTGCCAGTGGAATTATTGTTGCACTCAGTTGCAATTTTCAGCCTGTGCTAATGGTTTTCTTTATTGTGTTACACTAACATAATCTCCTCCTGAAAGAAAATGACAAAATATATGGATTTTTAGATGAATAACTGAGATAATTTATTGGCCTTTATGCTCTTCTGATGGGGTGTTTGATAGATAATGTAATAACATGTACATAATTAAGCAGGTTTGCTGTACCTCAGTCAAAATATGTTCAAGGACAACATCTCTGTCTTGAGGCCTAGAGTTTTCTCAATGGACATGGAATAAAGAGGCATGTCTCCCAAAGTAAAGAGGTGCTAAATAGGGGTGGAGCTGTGAAGAAAGAACTATTGAGTTCTCCCACAAGTGATACTGGGTCAGGGCCCATTTAATGGTCTTTCTCCCTCTAAGGAAGCTCAGCAAAATGAATTGAGAAGGAAAGAGTATTCACCAGTCTTCCTGGAGAGGGAAACAACTTACTCTCAAATCAGGGAGTGAGCCTTGGAAAACATCGGTGCAGGACACAGAGCTGCTGTCAAAGGAGCTGAAGTCTTATAGGAAATCATTGATTGTGAACTTGGTCACCAAATGGCCCTTAGCCCTAGTTTCTGGAGGTTGCCCATTCAAGGCATGGTGTGCTTGCTCTTCCAAACTCATCTAAATTACATCAATAACAGAGCGTACTCTTTAATGAGCTCTCAACTTTAAAGACTTGAAGGATATTAACAAGCCGCTTGACAAATGGTGCTTAGAAGCACATTAAAGACGCTGCTAATGGAGCGCATAATGACGGCTAATTTTCGATCAGATATAAATTAGAGCCCCAACAGTTATTTGCCTTAAGGACTTTATGTAAATGATTCTGTTCTGTATAAACTGAAAAGCGAAGAGAGCCCTGCCATTTTAGCAGTCCTTGTGGTTATGATTAATACATCCACAAAAGAACTGAGCAGAGACAACTGATGGCATTTCCATCCAACAGTCAGGGTTTTGAGTAGTAGATATAATACTGCATCCATGTGTGTTTCTTCAAGGGAAAGCTTGAAAGTGTCCTTGATGCCTTCTTCAACTGAGCTAAAGAGCTTCTCACACCAAGAATATCTTGATCAGTCTTTTTTTGACCAACACCTTATACCCAAGACCCAGGAGAGCCACACAGCTCTGATCTTCCCTGGGACTCAAATCTGTTTCACATGCTTTCCAACCAAATGTCACCCTCAAAACTGGGATCTAAGTCCTCATGCATCACTTTTTAGAAACCTGTGAAATTTAGCTCAGTGTGAAATTGCTTGAGACCATATTCCCTAGCTTGCCATGAAATTCACATTCTGTAAAAGTGTGCTGGAAAGGAGAAAGGATTGGGGGAAAGAGAAGAAGAAAGATGGAGACATAGTGGAGAGGTCAAGGAGGAGGGAAAAGAATCTGGGAGCAGTGCATGTCGGAAAGGTTGGGAGAACTCTGGTACTCAACTATTTGGAGGGGAGTTTTTCATGTTTGTTTACTTTTTCCCTCCTGCAGCCTGTGTGCTCTTCTGCATCCATACCTTACAAAAGTTCAGTCTTAAGGTATCACATAAATAAAAGGCTGTGAGACCTGACTCAGCACTTAGCTCCTCACTCCAGCTCTGGTAGTCAACAGAAAGCTAGGAGGGAAAGGCGACCTAAGAAAGTTTTACCTCCATCCAGCTTCTCCCGGAGCCATCATTTGGGAAGAAAGTTGTCTCTAAAACCAGGATTCCATGACACTGAGTGCATCTGGCTTCAGTTTTCAAGGATACCATCCTCTCCTGGAGAAGCCAAAACACTTCAGATAAAAGAATTTGCAGAACCTGAAAAGCAAGCCTTCCCTGCCTTGTCAACAACCTGTTGACTGTGAATTACAGACAACCCCCAGCCTTGCTGCTGCAGGGAAGCCAAACAGTGTTGCATCTCTGNGTGAATTCTCTATCTTCTAAATGCAAGAGTCAATGTAGACTTGCGTGGGACAGTTTTTCCTAAGCAACTCATGAGTGCTACAGATGATGAAGAAATGCAGTCTCAGTAAGGGAGCTGTTTCCACCAGTGACACAGACCTCTACGATTTCCTCATCCATTTGAGAGAAGAGGGGAGAGGAGNAGGAGGGAAAGTGGAAAGGTGAGGGATTAGGCATTAAAGAGACTTCTTCAGGTCTAATTAAATCATTTTATCTTGCAGTAACAGACCTAATGGCCATGAGTTAAATGGCATGGAGGAAGGATGCTTCTATCGTTACTAAGTCACAGCTTCTAATTGAGGCACAATAAATAGGATTGCTCTGAGCTTCTGTTAAATCTGTCTGTTCTCCCTTCCAAGTCCTCCTCCCAATTACAACTATTCCTCCTGATAAAAGGATGTGGGGGAAACTCTGGACATTTTTCCACCCACTAGTTCCTAAACTCCTAAGTCTATAGCACTGGGAGAAGCCTCCAGCTCCCCTCTGCCTTGGGCCATCTTATATTCTGATATCAAAATCTGACAGGAAAGCTCTGCTTTTGAAAAATGAAAGGTAAGAGTTATTTAAATCACAATGTGGATAACAAAACCATAGAATTNTAGTCTCACCTGGTTTCAAGAAGAAAGGTGTCTGAGCTTTCCAGAAGGGGAAGTGGTNGTTCATCCCACGTCACCTCAGGGAGCTCCCATTCCCTCCTACCAGCTACTGTTAATGGGCCATCATGTTGGGGAATACTCTAATTTTCTTTACAGCAAGTAAACACTTATTACCAAAACTAATTGCAACTTACAAGGACACATTTTGGCTCCTCTCCTGAGAACACTGGATGAAATGGGAGTGTTCTGGCCACTGCTGGGAAGCCCTATTTTATTGTGACCCTCTTTCCTCTGCATTATAATATGGAAGCCAGGGAGGGATATAAGGGTCATTCTTTGCATTTACCCCACTCTTTTGGGGAAAGTAGAGCCCCCCCATTCCTCCTCACTCCCTCTTTTTCCACCTCAGAAACTCTGAGTNAATCCTAGGGGAACAACAGATTCCTGAAAAAAGAAAAGCAGTAAGGGGGTGGGGGGGAATAAATCAATGAAATGACTTAAGAAATGGAAGAATGAGCTGGTATGGTGGCGCATCCCTCTCAACACTTGGGAGACAGAGGCATGTGGATCTTTGTGAGTTCAAGGCCAGTCTGGTCTACATAGTGAGTTCCAGGACTGCATAGTGAGACTCTGTCTCAAAAAGCCAAAGATTTTAAAAATAAGGAGAAAGAGGAGGAGGAGAAGGAGGAGGAGGAGAAGAAGTGAAAGAATAGATCCCTCCAACAATGTCGTGATTAAAACCTCTCAGGGCTGNAAGGTGAAGAAGCAATGAGGGAAAAAAATTCCAAGTTACCAACCAGTTCTCTCCTAACTCCTGAGGACTACCTCAGAGAAATGAGGGCCTACTTAAGAGCACCGTCACAGGGTCCTCCCAAACTGTTCCTCTCCCAGATGGCTTTCCAGTCAGAAGCCAGCTTCTCTTACCCTCACAGACAGAGGGGACAAACAGTTGTCTGTTGTGAAGAAGGGAAGACGGGCTCATATCCAGGAACTGACCAGGAAGGCAGTTATCCACCTTGGGCACCATTAGTAAGACTCTTGACTATAGTACTCAAACAAGACCAAATGCAACAAGTTAGCCAGCCTGCCCTCCTTGGCAGCAGATACAAAGTTGTGGAGATTCTGGCTCCTGAAGCTCTGAACAGTACTCTGGAAAGAACCCTTGAGCTAACTGGGATNCCTCATTCCTCCTGATCACAGCTGCCAGCAGTGTGTTCCAAGGTTCAGAAAGGCAGAGATGTTTTCTACCTTTGGAGTTAAAAATGTTACCATCTGGACAGCCCATTGGTTTCTGAATAAGGACAGACTGAGTTAGCAAGGACTTCTGTAACAACTAAAAGGTCAAAGCCGAGCAGGTGCACAGGGATAAAAAGATAACAATAGATGTGAGTCTTCAGTGTGGTCCTGAGAGAAGTGTCTTGGTNCGAATCAGAAAAGACTCTGCATGAGTTTAAAGTTTCACAGAGCAGGTTGGAGTGGGGGGGTGCTCTCTATATATCTGTGTGTGACATCATGAACCTCCATCTTTGTACAAAGGTGTATATCCATGCGACCTAGGTGAGCACTAGGTATGAAAATACGAGTTGAAATAGAGGCTCTTAAGATCTNAATGTCTGAAGTATATGACTTCAAGCCAAGCCTGCAAAAGATGTGATGTACTTTGTCCCTTCTCCACACTGCAAAATGTGCATCCTACTTCTACTTCTTGTAAAGTGATTTCTTTGGCTCAAGCAAACTCTTGGAGCACCTTTAAACCCAAGGGCTGTAGGAGTTGTAAGGAGGTTNACTAATCACCACCATGGAAGATTCACTCCCCCTCACCCCAGGANAGCTAATCAGAGCTCCCAGCGTTGCTAAGTAGGAAAGCCATGAGCCAGGACTGGAGCAGGAAAGATGCACATTCTGGACAAATATCAAGAAAAGTTACCCAGGCTCTGAGTTGCTGCTGAAATTTGAGCATAACGCAAGAAGTTTTATTGCAAAAGGATCTCTCCACTTCTGTTAGCTACATGCTAGGCCAACAAGTTCTCAAGCCAGCTGTGGTAGCCAACTAGGGAGATGGGATGGTGAAGCCTGGTGGTATCAGCCTTTCCTCTCCCAGTGACCAAGCCTTCCAACAAGAACACAAACTGTGCTGTGAGAGAAGCCCACAGTGGGTGTGTTGATTTACAGTTTTAAGCCATTTGATAATTTACAAATGCATTTGATTTCAAGCCCGGACAGGGGGATTTGGCATCTGATAGTCATTTCAGAAGCAAGTTGGCTTCTTTCAAATATATCAGTTCTCATAGTACAATACTTCTCATTGTCTTTCCCTTCAAATTATTCAGAAAGACCTGCAAATGACAAGAGCACACCAACAGCCTTGCTAATAATGCTCAAAACAAAACTGCTCACCAACATACCCAAATAAGACTCTGAGTCCATTCCAAGGGTCAAAAAACGGGAAGTCAGAGGATAAAAAGAAGTATGGTGCTGATCAAAATAATAACAAAAAATTTAAGGATGTGATGCAGACCCTGTGGAGGGATGAAGGGACACTGTCTCTCTCAGCTACAGCCAAGTGGGGGGAGGGAGCTTATTCTCACCAAGTGACAGGTGGAGTAATGGCTGCAGACCCAGTGAGCAGTGGGGGCGGGTGAGGCTGGGCAGGGGTGGGGAGTAGTAATTACTAGCCAAGCTCACCCGCCTCTCTACTAGGACCGGAGTTCTTTCTGCGCATCCAGCTGCGCACCAGGGATTGCTGCTTTGCTGCTGGGCCTCCGGGCATCCCAGAAACTGAATGGGGGTGGGGTGCAAGCTGGGGAACGTTAACCCGACATTCCTAAAAGACTTCTGAACTAGTACCTCCCTCAAGGCACCGTCCTTGCAGAGTGGTAAAGCGAAGAAGAACGGCAAAGGCCAGTCCATGCGTCCTTACCCAATAGTCTCCAACTACCAAGGAAGCGTGAAGGACTTGGCAAAACTGAGGATCAGAGGGAGGTATAGGGAAAGAGCGGGGTGTCTCTGCAGAGGACTGACTCCTGACCACTAAAGGTGGAGGGAAAGAGCAAGGCACGTCTCAACCTGTTCCCACCACCTCCCCCTCCCTGCCCACAAAAGTGCGAACCTCCGAGAGACCACGCATAAGCCCTATGGAACCCCAGAATCCAGAAGTTAAGTGTCCACCCAGGGGTCGTCTGGAAGGGGCGGAGAGNGGAGAGCGGGGTGGGAACGAGGGTGGGCACCCCCTCCCGCCGCCTCCCTCTGGCAGGCTGAAAGCCTCGCAGAATCTGGGATTTTTTTTTCCAGAATAATTGATGGGTCCAGTTCTCCAGAGCTTTCCCAGGGAGAGCAAGGCGGACCGCGCTAGAATTTAAATAGANGTGATTAGTAAAATGCGAGGGAGCGAAGATCCGGGGCTCTCTTTCTTGCTGGTTTCTGGCTGTGCGCCTGGCAAGGCTACCCAGGGCTCTANGGGGTTGCCCAGAGCCGGGGAAGGCTCCCTTGCCACTGGAGGGTGGCTCTGCTAGTTGTCCTTCCACGGCTTCAAAACGCCCGTCACCGCGCAACCCGGGACCCCACGACGAAAAGAGAGGGGTTAGGGCTAGCAAGCAGACAGCCAAAGGCCAGCAGGTGCACACCGTAGTGTCCGGCCCGCAGGGTAAGGTGAGGGTATTGATTCCTCAGCGCCCAAGCANTAGCCTTGGAAAGAGAAGAAAGCCTCCCGCCTGGCTTCTTATTTCCCCTTTTTCTACCTCTGTCCTGGCCGATGGACCTCGCTCGCTTCAGGCAGCTGATCCCGGAACTTAGGGTGTCTTTTCACGTACTGACGTTCTGAAAGGTCCCCTTCTCAAAGAAGTGACCCACGCTGGGGGAAACCTTCGCCTTCATCCTCTCCCACATCCCTACTTCATCGATTTGTTCCTGCAAAGGGGGCTGTGCATTCTTATAACATCTACAGCCAATTAATATTGCATCAACTCTATTTTTTTAAACAACACACACACACACACACACACACACACACACACACACACACAAAAGCTCTGGAATAGTGCACCCTATCAAAGCCATCTATTATTCACGGAAATGTAATTGGAGACCCAAGATAACGTGTGTTCGGGGCAATGGAGGAAAACAGAGTCGTGACAATATTTCAGAAAGGAAGGGGATCCGAGGGTATCTAATATTTAATTTCAAGTCTGTGGTTTTATAATTCGAGATTAAAAGCAGTCACGTCTTTGAAGCTAGACAGTTGGTATAAATGTACAGTTAAAATATTCTATTCTACGGTCCCTCGACAGAGCTCTCGACTCGTCCCAGGCTTCATTAAATTTTTATTATCATCCCAGACTAGAGCAGGGAATGAGCGGAAAGACCGTCCATCTAATTGCAATTGATAAAAAGAGAGAGAGAGCTAGAGAGCACTCTTAGATTTCCCCTTATTTTAATACATTAACAGCCGTTTTCTTCAAATGTCCAGGCTCTCCTAGACCTGTGATACACACAATCACATTATCACACGGATTCGTTTTCTACTTTCCAAAAAGCACCAGGCTTTGCCCTCTTTTCTGCCCTTTGGAAGGCCTGGGGGCTTGGTGGGAAGTGGGGTGGGGGGCGGGTAGGAGAGCCTGGGTTCAGAAAGTGATGCTAGATAAAAAACAAACGACATCAGTTCATGAAGCATCTGGTGAGGAAAGACAAGATTTGCAGGAAGCTGGATCTTCCTGTAGCAAGATGAAAGCATATTGTTACCCAAACAAACAAACAAACAGATTATTATACTTGAGTTGCACTTTTCAACAGCCCTTCCATTGTGGGGATGAAAGCAAAGAGTAATGTTTTTATTTTATCTTTCTTTCTGACTGCTGCCTCCTCCCATCACAGAGAGAGGGAGAGAAAGAGGATGCCCTCTTGTGCTACTAATCTGACTGTCAGAGCAGTGCTGCGGCACTTGTATGGGTGTTTTCCAGGAGCCAGGGCTCAAGAAGGATGCTTTAAAAAAATTTTTTTTGAAAATGATGTAAATAAACCTTTTCATCTCCAGGCACAGAAAGTACAGAAAACCCACAGTTTGCTTTCTGAACAGCTTCCTGTTATCACACCGCCACTTAATTGTATTTCTATTCTCTCCNAGTTAAATAGAAAGACTGGCTCACAGGGGAGCTGCCATGTGCCTACAGAGTGAGGATGTCAAGCAGAGAGACTTGCCGTGCAAAGTTAATTTCAATTCCGGGGAGGATTTCATATTCTGGCTGGCTCTGACCCACAGTAATTAGCTGAGATAACTAATGATTACTTACTTATTCCTTGTAATTATCTGGATTTAATAATTCGCTGTGTAATTTATTAATTCGCTCATAATAGACTTTCAGTACTGGGAATGACTCCTTTAAAGGGGCAAAGCAGGGGAGATTTAGCAATATTTTTCTCAATGCTATAAATCTGTCTCCTGACAAATGTGCATTTCAAAGCCATCACAACCAACCAGAAACCTTTGTCCCCTTTTTGTACTTGGGGACAGCCATCCACCTTCCTCCACTTTCTATTGCATGCCCTCCCTTCATGGCCAGCCACAATGTAAATCAAAGTTTAGAGTTCTAATGTGAATTCTTTGCCTAGAGTTAGACATCATCACCTGGGCCAAATAATTATAGAAACAAGTTTCTAAATCTGTTATCATGACCTGCCCAGAAAGTTTGAGGCTCACCCTCTAAATAGAATGCTTTATAAAATAGGGTGGGTTTTNTGTTTTGTTTGTTTTGTTTTGTTCTTCAGTGCTGCTGTCACGCTCTCCTCGAAGGCTGTCCCAATACATCTAAAGTTTGAAATAGAGCATTTTAGTTTACCTCACCCCAATTCAATTATCTAGACAAAAGGAAATCACAAAAACTGTACTTGACAGCAAAAAAAATCTAAAAACTATATACTATTATTTATTTTTAAGTGTAATTTTGTTATTGTTTTACTTCATTTTGTTTTTAAGTAGGGTTTTCTCATGTAACTCAGGCTGACCTGGAATTCACTAAGTAGCCAGAATGGCCTCAAGCTTGCAGCAACACTCCTGCCTCATCTCCCCAAGTGATGAGATTTTAAGTGTGAGCTATCATGCCTGTTATTTGTTTATAAATGTATTTTATATACAATGAGAGAGTACTTTCTAAATTTTAATTACTTCATTCAACTCTTCAAGTTTTCTTTATTTTCCCCTAAGCAATCTGTTAGTGAAATTGATAATTTCCAACAGCAACTATATTCTTCCAGGACAGTATAATATTGTACTGCAGCAAGTACTTAGATAGCAATGAGTGTGTGCATGATATTTTGTTTTGCTTTTTGTTTTTTGAGACAGGTTTTCAGTAGGTAGCCTGGGATGGCCTTGAACTCTCCATGTAGCCCACACAGGTTTTGAACTCTTGATTTTCCATCTTAGTCTCCCAAGTTCTAGAATTACAGGATGCACCACCATACTTATTTGTCTCATTTCAGTGTGGATTTACATAGTCATATTAAACAGAAGTTAACAAAAAAAGAAACTAAACAGTTCTGAAACATAAGATTTAGGATCGCAAAATGGGCTGCTAAGTCAATCCATAATATATCTCTTTGCAATAAGATAGCAATTGTGGCCTTGAGGGAAAATAGAAAATTAGTCATAAATGCTGATGGCTTTGATTGACATGATAAAGATTTCAGACATGTTTGTCTGTGTATTCATGTATGTTGAAAACGAATACCAAATGGAAATTTCTCAAGAATTTCCTCATAGTTTAGTCTATTCTTACCTTTGATTTCTTCTTTAAACCTAACTTTCTTCTCTCCAAATCTTTGGCTTTGTATGTCTCTGAAACTCTCATTAATAAAAAAAATCTTTCAGAATGTATTTACTTTTTAAAAATTCTAATGTTTCCATAAAACACACATGTAAGCAGTCTCTAATAATGAAGCTATTTCCACCTTGAAGATAAAAGGGGAGTTACCCTGGGAAGAATGGACAAAATGAGATGAAAGCATCATACAGTTCTAAAACTTCAGGAATACAAAACTTGGCAGATTAGAGGTAAACACAGAACTTCAGTCTAAAATTTTAAAGTAAGTAGCTCTTCTGCAACTCATAAGAATTTTGGCTCGGCAAGCATACGTGGAGGTTGCCATGTACTTCAAAATGAACCAAAAAGAATAAACACCAATTTTATGGCTGTTCAGTGATAGCTCTCAATTTATTAATTTTATATGATTTCACTTAAATATGGTGTATTTGCTGAACTAAGACACTAACTAGCATGCATTCTTCTGTCAACTAACTCTTGGTTAGTTAGTTTATTATTTAAAACCCACACATGGAAAGGGGAAAATTACTACTTATGTAAATAACTTTCACTCCAGATCAGAAAGTATGATGTGTTACACATTTAAGTTATGGCATTGATTTTCTCTGGTCTGAAAGGGGGAAAAATAAATAAATAAAAATAAGCGAAAAGTTCTTTAGCAATTAGCTCTGTTGGAGCCCTGCTCAGGCGTGTGGTCACTGGCCATGGTGCTGAAATTGCGGTGCAGCATACTGAGATAAGAAGCTAGCTGTCTAAAAAGATTTTCAGGAAAACTGAATCCAAGGATGGGGAAAGAAATGGAAAACAGACATTTCAGCCCTCCTTAACACAGGAATAAAACCAAATCACCAATTTCACTGTACCTACATTTACAGTTCCTCCTCTTAAAACACCACCTGCCAGTGTTTTCTTTCACACCTATGGAGTGCATTTCACTCTATCTAAATGGACACTTGGATCTTGTTTCTGAGACATGTACTTTGTTTCAGCTATAGAAGAAATGGTCCCTCCACTCATTTTCCATATAACTTCCATAACTATTTGTTCTGCCTGGAAATAATAATCAGTTTCCTGCAGCATTTAACCCTAACTTGAGCCAGTACAACAATTTTCATAAATCTGTGAATTGTTTTCTAAGCCTCTTCCAAATAAAGAAACATCTCACAGCAGTTTCATATGGAGAAGGCCAATACAGGAAAGGAGAGTTATCCCAGAGAGTATAAGGACAGTATAAGGACCTGCTTCTTTTTTCTTGTTTGATCTACACAGTAACATAATGTTCTCATGCCAATTAACACCAAACACTATGGATGATGTAAAAATACAAATCAGAGTCTTACTAGAAAAATAAAATTTGAAAGCCCAAAACATTGCTCAACTATTGTAGAGGATCTGAAATTTATTATAATGGAAGAGGAAGTGTCTTAAAGTAGGACCAGAAAAGGAAGTGCCTGAGTCAAATGGGCAGAATTCCATAGCCACATCAATGTTTAATAGGCTTCCTCCAGCTCATATGTCAGACAAAGTCACAAAAAGGGGCAAAAATGTGTTCCTTTAACCACTCAAGATTTCTTTCTCAGCCACACCCTGTCTGTGGCAATAATATTAATTTCCTTAAAGATTATGGGGAATAGAAAGAGACNGAGACAGAGGACACCAGGACAGACTTTATTCATCTGCCAGAAACCCAAGTGCTTTCTGCTATTGCTTAGGCCAGGACAGGCTAAAGGACTGAGAACTAAGGGAGAGGAAGTCCTCTCCTCGCTTACCAAGTCCTGCCCCCTCCATTGCCACACCCCCGCCTTCCTTGGGCTGAGTTCCTTTCTTCCTTTGCCCCATGGGAGATGGGAAGGAATGGATGAAATAGTTTCCATCTGACCTTTGCTTTGTAAGATTCTCTCTACAGAATCATTTCAAGTCTGGAGGAAGGACTCTGGAGAAGGTATCTGGAGCCAGACATCATGATTTCATCTAAGCTAAAAAGTAAAGTGCCCTGTGAGATGAGATCTGCCCATTAAGGTGAGATATAAAGCCTGTTCTTTTATACTTTCCTAGTGAAATGCCCCTGCTAAGTCCTAGCCATGTTTTAATAGCAGCCACTCTCTATATTCCTGTCTCTTAAAAGAATCAGCACCAAAATAATTCCCACATAAATGATTAAAACAGCATCACGTTTTAAAAGTCATTTAATATTAATAGCATATTTTAATGAAAAAAGCAGCATACTTTGCCAGTAAAACATTAAAATCATCTCATTGGAGAAAGACAGTCAAACAACACCCAAAATAACTTAATACATTTCTATAATAAATAAACAATCTATTAACAAAACCAAGAAGCCAGGTCATATACAGAACTCAGGACTTTGGAGAGCCTCAAATGGATCAGCAATTACAGCAGATTTTGTAAGAATATATCTATATGTGCATCATTTTGAATGAAATATTTACAATAGATAAGGTACCAGTCACTGAGGACCTATTTTTGTGTGTGTGCTCCAAAAGGGTTCTACGAAACAATGTGAATTTACAAGCAGTGCACTGTCTTTCTTATAGTTCAAATTCATTTTTTCCCTACAAACAAACCTCCTAAAAGGAAAAATTGAAGGATTCCTATAAATGTCAAAATGGAGCAACAAAGCAATTGAAAACTGGAAGAATGAAGTACCTTGGTGAAATGTTAGAACCCAGCAGAGCAAGCACCAAGTGGAATCTGCACCTAAAGCTGAAGAGGGATGCACTGGTCATGGGTCATGCTTCCAACTGCTTCTTCTCCTCTGTTGGAGACATGTGTGTCTGTGTGTAGGCATGTAAGTGTGAGTGAGAGAGCACGTGTGCATGGGGACAGTGTGGGAATCCCCATTAAATATGTAAGGAAGTAAACAAGACTTTGGACAGTGAGTCAAGTCTACACAATTAAGACATCCATTACCGAGTGTCAACTCACAAATCAGAACACTACCAGTTAAAACAAAGGGGAAAAAACGACCTTCATTCAAAGTGAGAATATACAAATAGGCTAAAGGGAACACAGTCCAAGAGGGAAGCTATAAAAATCCAGTAAACTCATTTAAAAAAGAAATGTTTGAGCCTCACCAGCTATACGTATCCCCCAGTTTTATTTTTCAGACTAAAGACGTTTAATTAATTAGGATGTGCACAAAATTAAGTTGCCAGAGAGATAAATTAATAATTTACAGAGGGTTGTTTGGCAATAACCTAATAATAGCTGTCAAGATCAGTGAACACAGCAGGCGCAACTCCTTCCTTAAGCATTAACACTTCAGATCGGGAAGAAAGCGGTAAGAATCACAATAAAAATATATATATAATATACAGTGTAAACGCAGAAAATCTGCCATCTTTTTTTAAATTCAAAATACTTTAGAGATGTCTCTATCATATCACATTAAGCATCAACTCTAGCTTCGAGTTTCAGTCCTGAATCAATTTCTATTTTTGAAAAATAGCTGCAAAGCGTACTTTTAAACGTGAACAAGGGAGACGTCTGTAAGAATAAAAACAAATCTTACTTGCTCGTTCTTGCGAGGTTTTCAAAAGCTTGTCCCTCTGCCTTCCCGTTGACAGCCAGCTCCACGCTTCCTTTGATGAAGCCGAGCAGCCGAGGTGCTGTTAAAAGGGACAACTGTGCTACAACTTGACAAATTCCATCGTTTGGTTTTCACTTTGAGGAACCCGTTCGCATTCTCTCTAATATGTGCTCAGCTGCTCGCCCCCTTGCTCCTGGCTTGTTCTGGGTTCACATTTACCGGAATTGTTTCTGATAGTCAAAGTAGAAAGAAAAGAGGCAGAGAGAGAGAAGAGGGGAAAGAAAAGAGAGGGCGAAGGGAAAGGGCCGTCCCTGGAGAAGGGTCCCTAAATGCCGGCGGAGTATTTCATTCTCTTCTGTTTCTGCCTTTGGTTGCAGAACCAGACGCGCACCACGTTTTTCTTGAGATCGAGCTTCTCGGCGATGGCCGCGATCTTCTCGGAGGAGGGCCTTGGCTGGATGGCGAAGTAGGCTTCCAGGGAGCGCTTCTCCGGCGCCGCGATGGACGTGCGCTTGCGCTTCTTCTCCGCGCCGTTGAAGAGCTCCGGCTTGGTGAGCTTCTCGCGGTGGGATTTCTCGGCCTCCTCCAGCCACGCCTGCAGGATGGGCTTGAGCGCGATCATGTTGTTGTGCGACAGCGTGAGAGACTCGAACCTACAGATGGTGCTCTGGCTGAGCGAGCCCACGCCCGGGATCTTGAGGTTGGCCAGTGCCGAACCCACATCTGCCTGGGTCACTCCCAGCTTGATTCTTCGCTGCTTGAAGCGCTCGGCGAACGCCTCCAGGTCCCGCGGGTCCGCATCCACGTCGCTCATGCAGCCCATGTGCGAGGGCAGCCCGTGTGCGTGGGCCATGCTCAGGGCTGCTTGGTGCATGGGGTTCATGGTGGCCATGTGAGGTGCGTGAGCCGGAGTAGACACCACCGTTCCGTCCGGGCCCGCCATGGCTCCCAGGGCCAGCCCGGGGCTCAGGTGCTCCAGCAGCTCGCCCTCCAGCGCCTGGTGCGGCTGATGGTGGTGGTGGTGATGGTGGTGGTGGTGGTGGTGGGTGCCTGCCAGCGCGGACGGGTGCGAGATAGGCACAGATGAAGAGGAGGCTGCCGACGTGCACGGGATGGTGTTCATGGTGTGGTAAGTGGCGTCCGGCTTGAAGGGACTGTGGTGGGGCGGATGGTGGTGGTGGCTCTTACTCTGGGAGACGATGTCCACGGCGGCCAAAGCCTCGGCACGGGCCAGCAGACTCTCATCCAGCCCGCCGAATATATTGCTCTGCAATTGTAAGTAGAAGGCACACATTACGCTCAGTTGGGAATTGAGCGCGCTCTCTATGGAAGCGCCGGCCCAGGGCTCGCCACCGTCACCGCGCCTACAACATTCCCAGAACGTTAAAATAATAATAACGACAATGATCCTGAAACTCGGCAGTGGGGAGAGAAGGAAAGCCTCCGCGAGAAGCCAAGGTGCAGGGGGAGGAAAGTGAACCGCAGAAAACACAACACAACACAACACGCGCAAAGGCAGCATCCCAGGTCATAAAAATTAATATGAAAGGCAAGACCCGCTGAATACTTAAGAGAGGGGGGATTGGTTGGAGGTGTGGGGTGATTTGCTGTGCAGACATGAAAAAAACATCAAGCAGATAAAGGAGGCTGTCAAAATGTGCCTTTAAGCGGTGATTATGCAGACATACGCACCGGTGGGGTTGGAAGACAAGCTCTCCGCATCGCCTCGGAGCCCCCGCCGCCGCCGCTGCCGCTGCTGCTGGAACTGCTGCTCCGGCCTCCGCCGCCTCCGCCACCGCCACCGCCGCCGCCAGCGTTGCTGGAGCTGCTGGGGGAACTCGCCGAGGGCGCCGCGGTCGCAGAGGAGCCTGGGGAGGCGCTGTGCAGCGCCGAGTACTTGGGTTCCACGTGCAGGCTGCCCGCGTGCGGCATGCTGAACGCCTGCTTGCTGTTCAGGGACATCATCATCATCCTCCCTTGCGCGGCGCGCCGATTGCTGCCACACACTGGTCCCAGCTACCCGGACCCTCCGGAGAAGTGCCCGGCGGAAACAACAGAGGAGACAGCACTACAAAGTTGTGCTCAACCGCCACCGCCTCCCGACTCTGCTGGCTGAGTCCCGGAAGCTAGCTCGGCTCCTGCGTCGCCTGCTGTGTCTGTCGGAGCTGTTGCCCTGCTCCGGGTGGCGCTGGTTTCAGACCCTGTCTCTTATACACATCTAGATGTGTATAAGAGACAGGCTCCCCGCGGCTCGGATCCTTTCAGTTCTTCCTGCACCAGCCTCTCTGGCTCACTACGGGTCCGCTGCCTTCTCTGCCCCAGCACTGTCTCTTATACACATCTAGATGTGTATAAGAGACAGCCCCTCGGCTCCCCGCGGCTCGGATCCTTTCAGTTCTTCCTGCACCAGCCTCTCTGGCTCACTACGGGTCCGCTGCCTTCTCTGCCCCAGCACGCGCTCTGCTGTTGCCACCCCTGCGCCTGCAACTCCTGTTCCAACCCCAGTTCAACCCCACCCAACTGGGTAGGTCCGTGCTTCAGTCACTCAGCAGTGACAGTCACCTAAGTGCCAACCTCCGCCCCTCCTACTGCAGATTTCCGCCTCCCTAGGAAAAAAAAACTCCCCTCAAAAGTTGCGTTCCAACCAAGCCTTGGACGCGACTGTCCCTGAACTGTGCGGTGCACCTTACCTGGAGACCTGCTCTCCTGCCCCCTGCTTACCACTAAGTTTCAGGGACCCTCCCCTCCCGGCAGCTCCAGTAACTCTGATTCCCCAGCTGCAGGCCACTGCTGAGGATCTGCTGCTAACTCGCGTCCTCTGCTCTGCTCTGAGCTCCAGTCTTGATGCGTGCTGAGGTCAGCCCCTGGCTTCGCGCCCCGCCGCACGGCGGGTGCCTAGTGCAGAAAGACGTGGATCTGCCGGGCTGCAGGGCTTTCTCTCCCTCAATTTCCCTCAGCTCTCAGCGGATTGGACAGCCGCGCAGCCCGCTAGGGTCGTCTGTGCGCATGCGACTCCCCCCTTTATGGGCATATCCCCCTCCAACACATGCACACATTCCTCCCCCTCTTCTCTTTTTCCACCTCCTCCGTATGTCCAGTACAGGGTGAGTTGGGACTTGGGAGGATCCCTTGGCAAACCTAGACTCTGGATTTATTATTCTTCATTAGCTACAATCAAAGGAAAAGGAGCAACTGACAGGAAGAGAAGGGCCAGAAATACAGGGCGCATGTGCTGCCTATTGCCACCATCACAACACACACACACACACACACACACACACACACACACATCCTCAGGGGCTGCTGGCATAAGCCCCACTTATCTTCATTTCCACAGTCGCTGCGTGCGGAGACTATTTTTAGCTTGCACTTTGCTCGCACTTTTGTGCTAGTGCACACCACTTTTCCTAGAAGTGGACACGCACTCTGTGTTCCAGTTGCAAAAACAAACAGTGTGGCCTCCTCCCCAGTCCCACCTCCCAAACACAGCCTATTTACTCTCCTTCAGGTTTCCATCCTTCCTCTACTTCCTGTGGTGTTTGGGGCTACTCTCGCCTCCCCAGAGCACGGAAGACACTGGGTGCAGGTACGAGTGAGAACCTGCCGGTGGCAGATCTGGGAGAGGGGCGGCCCGAAGCAGGTGCAGAAGCTGGGGGCTTGGGAAGACGAGCAGGTGCGAGAGCAGGCGGCAGGCCTAAGAGGCACTGGTGTGCGCTAGGACAGAAACAAAGTGGAGGGCAAGCACGGAAAGGGGAGCCCTCCGGGAGTCAGCACCCGGAAGCCCTGCGGCGGGAGTGGCGAGTAGGGAACCGCTAGTCCTCCCTTGACCTCATCCAGGCCAGAGCTGGCGGGTTCAAGTTGGGAAAAGCTACAGTCCCGAGTTCCGCAAAAGAAAGCCTCCGCACTGACTGCGCGCCTGGCTCTGTCCGTGGTGCTTAAATCTCTGCAGCTTTTCTTCTCCAGTCTGGAGCCGGCCTTTCTCTTNCCCCGCGTAAGGGAAAATAATAAATAGTAGCCAAAGGGGATTCCTGCGAGCAGTGTTCTCGACTGAGAGCCTGGAGACGTCTGGGCACGGGACTTGGAGAGGGGGTTGCTGACATGAAGGAACAGGGCTGTGCAAGACTGTTCAAGTAAGTGCTTAGGTGTTTAATTTTTACCTCAACAGCCAAGGTAATTTTCAAGGATATAAAAAAAATAAATAAATAACATTGCACAGTTCTCACTGTCTCAAGCTTCGCAAAATGAAATAAATCAAAGGTAAAAGCTTGAGTATCATTTAATTATAGTGTGAATAGCGCTTTGAAAGAAGTAGAACAGTATCTCTAAACAAATTATGACCCAGCCAGGAAGGAATTATTAGATTGAAATTTCATTTAGGCTCGGGAGACACCGAGCTTCACTGTGTAATCTGCTATGCCTCATCTGATTTGTATGCTTAATTCAGCTTGACGAATTTATTAGTTTTCATAATAGTGAAAAAATGAGCAGCACTGTGGCCTGATGCATTGTGTGTACTATAAATTGTATGTCATCGTGAAAAGGCTCTAGTCTATAGGAATCTTTTATTAATGTCAGTATAGGAGAGAGAATTTTTGTGCATGCCTTAGAGAGGTCCATACTCAATTCCAATGCCAATATGTCTCACTGGTCCATTAACATATCGTCATACTAATTAGACCACTTCATCAGTGATATAATTTCAAACTTCAAATTATGTTCTAATTAACAAGGGTTGTCCAATTTGCTTAATCTTCAAAAGGCTTTGGATGGTCTAATTAGTATAAACTGTTGAGCATCTCTAAAGCCTAATAAAAATCCATTAAAATATGTGGATGTGTTTTCTATCAGTATGGAGTGGGTAAGGACTGCTTGGCCAAAGAAATTTTGAACAGAGTAGGAAACAACAGGAAGACAAATATTTTCATCCACCGAGTTCCCCTAGATTGTTACAGGAGTGAATTACAGAAAAAAGTCTGTGGTATTTCAACTCCTAAATAATGTTTATGTGTATAAATAAAGGCACAAAGATACCAAGGAGAAAAACCACATGGGGAAAGAATTCTTCTCTTTCATTAGGTGTCTAATTAGATGTAAAAAGCAACCCTGAGGGGTTGCCCAAACACTATTGTGGCAACAGTCTGCTGAACTTGAACTGAAAAAAATCAAATATTTGGGGTGTTTTGAACCTCTCCTTGTCCCTCCTCTTCCATTGAGCTTAATCACTTGTAATAGTTGTATTAATGTATGNTGTCACCTGGGAGTATTGAGAAATGCATATCGTTAATATGAATTAATCTTGATTTTAATACTAACTGACAACTGATCTCTAAAATGCTAAACACTTGTCACTACTTTATATGGTAAATAAGGTAGTGTAATAAATTCATGAAATAGAAAGAGCACTGTTGAACTGAGTGGACAAACTTTGTTTGCTGTGGAATTTATTGATTAAACGACTTCTTTGAGCAAGAAACTATTTCCTGATTATTGAATTCCATACACCATTAAGTTCACCTTAAATAACTTTTTTTCATCTTTAATTATTTTTCAGTGCTATCTCTAATTCTGAACAAGAAAAGATAACCACTGTTATCTAATTACCATGTGGAGGTTAACGTGTGATTGGGGAGAAACTGTTTCGTTCCTCCTAGAACCTATCTCCGTCTTCTCNCTCCTAAAAAACCCATGCATTTTTAAAAGTCAAGTCAGAGTTTGGCTTCTTTTCCTACTCAAAGTGAAAAATGAACAACAGCGGTTGTGCTGCATTAGAGAGAAAATGCAATTCTTCCTTCATCAGCAGGACTTGCAATCTTGCAATCTCTCCCTTCAGGAGTGTCCAGAATACCAAGGTCCTCATGGTGATGCCAATAAGACCCATTTCAGTCTCACCCGCAGGCATTGCTGCAAAGGGCTTTGGTGACTATAGAACATGGAAGCTGCTCTTGGAAAAGAATTCCAGATCCACTCCCCACCCTCCTTAGCATGGGACATTTAAACTGCTGGAAAGTTGACAATAAATCCGGGCCATGGGGGAGGGAGCAAATACACCCAGATTAGAAACTTGCTTAGGATGACCTTTGTCTGCAAAGGATCCTACCCAAAACTCAGTGTCTCTGCCAACCTACACATCTACTCAAGTAAATGGAAGCCCACAGGGAAAAAAAATCTTAAGCAGAGGGTTGAGAAGTTTATCAATTGTATGATTAGAGCAAGGGTTTCTCTCTCTTCTCACCCAGACTCTTTGTTTGACAGTAGCTTCTGCCCCATCCGCTGGCTGGCGGGTGTAGACAGATGTGAACTGCCTCCCTCCAGGCGAAGAGGAGTTCACCAAGGATTCCTGGCAGCAGCAGCAGGGTCCCTGCAGTACAAACCCACCACCCAGAAATCAACTGATGCTGAAAGCCATCCCAAGGGGGCAAACCACTGTCTCTTCGTTTCTGGGTCCTAATTTACTATTAAAATTTTAAGTAGTGCATTCATATTTTACTGGACTTAATGTGTTTTATTAAAATTTAATTTATTAAGGGCAGCATGATTTCTTTGTATTTCAAACAGAATTGAACTGCACTACAAGAATGATTTCTCAAAAGACAGATCTGCACCAATACACTGTTGAGCTAAATGAGAGTGGGTACAGGAAAGAGGAGGATGNATGCCTAAGTTCCAAGTGATCAGCAAACTTGCTTCAGATTCTGCGTGGAGGATGAGCCCTAAACTCTCTCACTAGACACTGACTTGAGATATGGGAGGCTGACGAAACTCCCGAGCCTTGGCTATACCTGGCGGTGGGGATGGGGGCTTGAAACTTCTGGAGACTACCAAGGATCTGTGAAAAGATCAGGAAAGGACTCTCGGTAGTAGGCGTTGAAAGAGAGGTCGGTGAGACGTCTTTCCTTGGTAACCACTGCTCCTGTGTTTTTGTTTAACTTTCCTCTTAGAGGTTAGAAGTCTCCGATCTCTCCACATACAGCACTTCCTAGAAGGTTCTAAGGAGATCACAGCCTCCTCCATCCCCCACCTCCTGGACCCACTGGGCAAAGAAGGTCAAAAGTATGTGGCTACCAGAAAGAGTGCGTTGCGCTCAGGTGGACAGGAGACTTGATCCTGAGCCATCAGTAAGGCTTATATCCCCAGGTAACCTGGCAGAGGAGGAGTGAGCTGAAAGTGGTACATAAAGAATGAGATCAGTGCTCCCCCTTTTCTTCGTGGGGTGATGAGAGCAAAGAACAGCTCTCTCTGTTAAAGGGGAGGAGGAGGGTAGCTGGCAGCCCAGGGGCTCCTGGGACCCCAGCTGTTGCCGCTGGTAGGTTTGTCAAGGCCAAGAACGGCAGGAACTTGAGAGAAAGATAACTGATTGNACCCTCTAATAAGATCTGGAAGCCAGGAACCTCAAAACTAAAATCTGCCGGCAGAGAGGACCCAAGGCCCCCTCCTCACTCCTCATTCAAGTGTCCAGAGAGCCAGGCGAATCCACACATCTG
>LZPO01066382.1:126718-141781 GCA_001675575.1 Neotoma lepida | reverse complement strand
AGAGAGAGAGAGAGAGAGAGAGAGAGAGAATGTGTCTAGTTCATCTCATTTGGATCACATGCCCATCTTTTAACCAACCATTATTCTTTATGTTTTCATGGCCAAACTTAGGTCACATGTCAACTCTGGGAGTCAAGAGTAGACTAAATTTAACCAGAACTACAAAGATTAAAAATGAAAAAGAGCTGGGTATGATGGTGCACACCTTTAACCCCAGCACTTAGGAGGCAGAGGCAGGTGGATCTCTGGTCTCTCTGGCAGCCTGGTCTACAGAGAGAGTTCCAGGACAGCCAGGGCTACACAGAGAAACCCTGTCTCAAGAAACCAGAAAAAAAATTTAAAAGAAGAAAAGAGAAGGAATAGGGAGTAGGAGAGAACAGGAGAAGGAAGGGAAAGGAGGGAAGGCATGGAGGGGTCTGGGACCACTTCCAGAAAGTACTGAGAGTAGGTGTGAAATAGCCAAAGAGCAGCTATATTCCATGACAGAGAGAGGACTGCAACTCTCAAAAAATGAAAAAGTTTTTTCATTGCAATTCATAGTTGATCTGAATTATTTATTAGCCCTTCTAAGGAAATAATATTTCTCTGTTTTAAACTTTTCCAGAGAGCCTAAAATGAAAGATTTCTTCTCCAAGTAAGATAGATATTTTTCTTTGATTGGAACATGATAACATCCATGCCCAGTGAGGCCAGAGGCCACACATTTGTCTCTTAGAAATGTATTGAAATATTATTCACCTCTGTAAATATACCTGAATATACAGGATTTCTCAAAATAATACTAGAAGGAGAGTTCATAAAGAAACAAATACTTTGAGGAGATGGCCCCAGAAATTTGAGGTGTCAGCAATTCAACACATTTGAAGTTTCTCACACTGAAAGACCTAGATGTGGGGTGCAAATATCACTCAGTTAGTAAAGGCCTTACTGTTCAGTCATGTGGACCTGAGTTTGATCCCTAGAATTCATTTTTAAAAGCACAGGGTCCTGGAACAGGTGGATCCTTGGTCTCACTGGCCAACTGGTCTACCCCAATTGGCAAGCACCAGCTAATGAAAGATTCAGTCTCTAAAAACAAGGTGGACAGCTCCTAAGAAATAACACCAAGTTATGTCCTGGCTTAGACACACACACACACACACACACACACACACACACACACTAACATGCACATATGTATATACATATGCATACACAAAGAAAAGAAAATAAAAGTCCTAGATCTTAGTTATTTGTTTAGAGACAAAGTCTCACAAAAGATCCAGATTTGTCACTTGCCTCCAGGGCATCACTGCCCCTGACTAAAAGTTCTACTTCTGAGTTTTCCTTCCTAACACCATTCCTTCTTTCTGCCAGGAAATTTGTACACTCGAAGATGACCCTTGTCATGAATGTTCCTATTGTGTCAGCTCTTACTTTCTGCTGTCCTAGGGATACTAAATTCTGCATCAAGTCCATATTCTCAAATATAACATTAACAATATTCTGTCTTCAATTTGTAGTTTAACTACTTAGCAAATTTTTGGCTCTTTGGCATAAATGGGTAGCTCAATAATATGTACAAACTGGAAATTTAGTAAGTAATCACTGTATGTGTCTTACCATTATGGGTGGTTACACCATAGGCCCAAAGGCAATGGGGTCAAATGACTATGGACTGAAACCTCCCAGACTGGAGGAGGTTTGTCCAGTATGTATGTAGGTATGTATGTATATGTCTTAGTGGCAAGATTTATGTAACAAAACTTTCTGTCTTAATTATTTTTAAGAGGTACTAAGCTCAGTGGTACTAAGCTTGGTGGTTGTAAGCATTGCAGCTCATATGGAACAGTATCCTGGCCGTTGAGAGCCAAAGAATACCACAAAGTCACCNTAAGCGTAGCAGTTTACAGCTGTGAAGCGTAGCAGCTTACAGCTGTGCTCCAGGGAAAGGTTTCCCCAGTGCAACTGTAACAAACAGCTCTGCTCTGGCAGGGGAGGGTTTCCCCAGTGAAATTGTTACAGCTCCGCTCTGCTTTGCTCCCTAGAAGTGTTAAAGGTCCCCAGGAATGTAATGACTCTGTTCAGGCAAGCCAGGGTTTCCCCAGCAAAGTTGTTACACGGCTGAGCTCTGGCAAAGTTTCCACACAACAAACCTCACTCTAGAGATTTATTGAGAAGGAAGAATCCAGGAGGGTGGCTGCCTCAGGTGAGAAACAGCAGCAAATAGAACAGGGTAGAGACCTTATATAGTATTTCTTGATGGTGGTTGGGGGGTGTGGAGCATGCCAGGGTGGCTTGGGATTGGTGGGATTTCATGCCCTGGTCCTGGGATCAAGTTAGGGTCTGGATGTTTTTCCTTGGCCTTTTTACCGGACAGAGGTAATGAGTTCAGTGGTACTGAGCACATTCACACTGTTGTTCAGTTATTACCATAAACTACACCTAGGTTTTGTTATGTAAACTGAAATTCTATATCCACTACCCACTGAACACTGAGTCCACACTCACTCCTCCTCTGATCCCTTGGTAACCACAATTTTATTTTCTGTCTCAGAATTCTAAGTACTCCATAGGGGTGGAATCATACTGTATGTGGCCTTTGTGACTAGCATACTTCACTTACACAGTGTCATTAAGGTTTAACTGTGTTGTAACAGGTGTCAGAATTTCATTGCTTTTTAAGAATGAATAATACCCCAGGATGTATAAACACTTCGTCCTGTTTGTTCATTTGTTGAAAAGCACTTGGGTTGATTCTATTTTGTGACTACACTTGAATATACATAAATATACAAATATCTGAGACCCTGCTTTTACTCTTTCCATAGATACATCCAGAATTCTGCTGGCTGACGTGACATTTTTGTTCTTAATTTTCCTGGAGAAAAACCAGCTATTCTTGTCACACCATGGCCAGGATTGTGTGCTCCACCCAGCCCCATGCTGTGGTGTGCTCATGTGTTTGTAGAGTCTGCCATAGATGCTGGGTCCTCCCCTAATAGTCTCTGTGCTCCCTGACACAGGTTCTCTCAGTGAACCTAGAGTTTGCTAGTTTATGACTGGGCTAGTAACCAGCCCAGCAATCCCCAATGCTCTTCTTGTCCCTTCTTCTGATCTGGCTGAGGTTACAGGGGTGCTACACACTCAGCTTCTTACATGGATGCTAAGGATCTGAACTCAAGTCCTCATGTTTGCCCAGAAAGTGTTCTTACCCACAGAGCCATCTCCCAGTTCTGACCATTAGTGTCTTAAGCAATCACAAGGGCTTATAAGTAAACAACTGTTTCAATCCTATGATTTGCATGTAAGCAGATGAAGCCTGCCTGAAAATTGTCTAATTCCAAGCTACCAAGTAATGAGGTCAGAAATGCATGAACTTTCCCCACCACTTACACTGCTTTTCATAAACTATCAACAACAAAATGTCTCAGTTTTAAAAATTCAGCAATTGAAACCAATTTCAATCTCCACGTATTGCTTGTTAACATAAGGGATTTTTAAAAAATATTGCTTCATTTTAATAACCCTGTAAGTCAAGCTTTTTGCTGCTGAAATAGAGTCTGCCCACAGTGTTCAGAGGAAAAAACTGTTCAGGAATGGGTGGTTTTGCACATGGCCCGGATAGTATGTTCTACACTGAATTTAGTCAGCCAGGATTCAATTTGCATCCCCTAATGGTTTCGCTGCAGTCATGCCTCAAGGCATAGGAATAGGCTGGATTTTGTTTCACTTTATTTTTCTGACTCATGAGGGAAAGGAAGATTGGATCCCTTTCTGATTTGGAAAGAGGGAATGAAGTTCTCCCTCTGCTCCAAATGCTTTCCATTTCTCCCACCTCCTGAATGTCACTGGCCCTGACAGGAAGGTGTTCACAGCCCTGAACTCCTCAATGTACCACACACCTTTTCTCTGCAGAAGCCATATTGAGAAAGGCAGTGGAGGCCCCAGCAGCAGCACTGCCCTGTGGAGAGATCACTCAGCAGCAGAAGCCATCTTCTGAACCAGGAGACATTTAGGGACCAACCCTGAGTATGAGCTCCACTCTAATGAGCCATGGGAACATCTTCTATTTGAAGTGGACACTGCATCCCCCACGAAAGGTTGCAAACTTACCTCAGAAATGATCTGTGGCTCAAATTCAAGCCGTGAAAGTGAGAGTCTTAAGCACTGTTCTTCAAAGTTTGCCTCGGTTAGGTGCTTTGCCAGCCTGGCAACTCAGAAGGAATCACGTTGTGTGTCCACCCTCTCTTCATCTCTGTAGTGATGTGCTTTCAAGAGAGACAGATGAGAGAACACCAGGAAACATACTTATTACCTTCTCAAATGGAAGGATCTATGCTGTCCATGCTGGTGGAAGGTCCTGCCGACTTCCCACTGTCCATCCTTAGCTGACCTACATGATGAAAAGCTTTTCAGTGGCACCAAATTGGCAAGAGCTTCAAGGCCACCACAGAATAACTGCCCCATGAGCCCACCATGCTCTGTTTGTTTGGGGCATGAGCCCTGACTTTCTTACTTAACACACGCAAATCATCTTCAGTGTTTGCCCAAGAACTCCCCAAGAGACATAACATCAGGGTCTTTGCAACCCTCAGCAACTTCCACAGGGCAGGTTTCCAGTCACACTGCTTCACCCCAGTGACCAACCCGATGGCTTTGTCCATCCTGTAATCATCTGACCCAAGGTTCTCTCCTCTGTAACAGGATCTTAACAAAATTCTACAAATTGGCCTTGAACTAGCTCTGAATGTTAGACAATCCTTAAACTCATTGTTTTCCTGATTCATCCTCCAAGGAGCTGAGCGCATGTGCCCCCAGGTCCAGCACCGTATGCTATTTCAAGTGTTCAAATTGATACCAAGCAGGTCTACTGCACGTGATAGCTCAGGGTGTTTTCTTCATATGACTAATTTNATTGCCAGGGGGTCTCCCACGATAGTTTAATCAAGGCATAACTATGCTAATATTGAAGGAAAGTTTCAACACTTAAATAAAACCAAGTATGCCAGAATATGTATGATTCTTTTAAAAATGAAAAATTCTACTTGTTACTAGCAGCCACTTAACAACCCCTGCTAATCAGTTCAATTAATCCCATGAAAGAGAGAGAAAAAGATGGTATCTGAAATCATTCTTATTTGTGGCCAGAGATCATGACAGTTCTTCTGACAAGTCCTTTGGAATCTTGTGGGTGATGCTTAAAACATCGGCAGGCCAGAGCTGCATCTGTTAGGAAGTGAAGGGGGACCTGCTAGCTTGATAGTTCTGTGTGAGAAAATAGAATTGAAATGTTGAGCCATTTGTAGGTATCTGGGGTTTTTCCCACACTCCTGCCCTTGCTTTTCTGAAGATGGACAACTCAGAGCTCATAGACTCTAAGTGCTCTCAGAGTCCTTCAGTGGGTTCTCCTTGAAAGGAAGCCAGTACGACTTCAGCTATCTAAGTCAAACAGCCGATAAGAGAGAGAGCTTTGGCTTTATTCACACGTTTTTATAGCAAACAGAATGAAGCATGTTTTTCAGAGCATGTGCTTTCAGGTAGTGAGAATACAGTCAGTGACTTTTTAAAAAACTCCATTTATTTTTATTATTTGTGTTTTCTTGTGTTTGCCTGCGTGTGTGTGTGTGTGTGTGTGTGTGTGTGTGTGTGTGTGCCTAGTGCTGTGAAGGCCAGAAGAAGGTATTGGATCCCCTGGACCTGGAGTTATGAGTGACTGTGAGCCACCATGAGGGTGTTGGGAACCCAACCCAGGTCCTCTGCAGATTGGCCAGTGCTCTTAACTACTGAGCCATCTCGGCAGCTTGAGGTCAGTGACTGTTAATGTCTTTATCCGGTGTACACAGGGTGGCTTCAGAAACCAAATAAAATCAGTTTCACCAGCTCAGCAACTGGATTGTCCCAAGTAGAAGAGAAAACCTGTTCTTTGCATTTTGTAAGTTTCCATAATTATCTCTATGCATAAATATTTCAAAATATCACAGAACTTTCTGAGAATGTGTGATTGCTATCCTAAGAAAGATTTATTTATTTATTTATTTATTTATTTATTTATTTATTTATTTATCACTGGAGAGATGGTGCAGTGGTTAGGAGCACTTGCTGCTCTTGTAAATGTCCTGGGTTTGGTTCTCAGCACCCACACAGCAGCTATCAACTGCCTACAACTCCAGTTTCAGGGGATATGATGCCCTCTCCTGGCCTCCTTGGTGCATATATACATATAGTCACTTACACATACACATAAAGCAAAAATAAATAAATCTTTTTAAAAAAAAGTTTTATTCAGAAAGTGAGACCACTTAAATCTGCCATCATCCTTTCCATTTTACCGAGAGGAGTGCTTCCTCCCTCCCACTCCATCTGTGACCTCCTCTGGCTCCCTTTGAAGGGCAAACAGCAACCAAACTATCCTGGGCCAACACCACCACCTACTGGTAAGGTTCTTTTAAGTTACTAAAACTGCTTTAGCCTATACACAAGCCAGGTTCTCTCACTCACTCTAGCCTCAAAACCCAGTAATCTGTCTTGGAAATTTCTCCTCAGTGAAAAGATTGCTATCCTATCTTAGACACCAAGAGGAACCACGGCCACCACTCCTTGCTGTAAGTCACACGCCCACACAGCTCTTTCTTCCTTTACCTGACTCAGTCTCATACCTTTCCCCACCTTGCAGATGCCTCACTGTGGACTCTGGAACTCTCTATCTTCATTGGCACAAGTCCCATTCCTCTTTGAATGAAACTCAGTCTTGCAGCCGTGTTATTCACTGCCAGTCACCACCGCCTCCTTCTTCCCTAAACGTGCTTGCTTGGGAGCCTTTCCATGTGCGACAGCACTTGCCTTCCATCATCAACCATCTACTGACTTCATAGTCTCGTCTCACTCCTGGAATATCCAAGTCCAATCTACAGTCAGCCTCTCCAATGCCGATCTAATTATTGGTGGGTTCAACATCACTGAGAAGATCTTTGCAATAATCTCAGGTCTCAGGCTACTGATGTCCTCTCCTCCTATGATCTTGCTTATCATGACATCTCAATCTGCTTTTATAGTCACACCCTAGGCCTTGTCATTATTCTTAGTCATACCTTCCTTATAATCCAATTTCAGATCCATACACACCCACCTCCTCCCATCACTCCTCCCATCGCTCCAGCTCGTTCTAATCACCACAGGAGAAACACTTACCTATCAATCTATCAATCAGCCCTGCCCGCAGTTAACTGTCTGTAATCACATCTCTGCAGTTCAGTACAGTGATCACCACAGCATATCCCAACTCAGTTCTTTCTCTCCCACCCAGAAACTTATTTGTTTCCAGTTAAATCCAAACTCCCACCCCCTCCCCACCTGTGCCTGAATTGTTGAAATTTGCCAAAAGAAAATCTACCCTTTGATTATTGACAGGTTAGGGTCTGACTATGGAAAGGGAATTGTGTTGTGCTGGACACTTTCCTCTCCTTTTCCAGAAGTATTTTGTACCTACCCTTCTCTCTGTCTGTCTGTCTGTCTGTCTGTCTGTCTGTCTGTCTGTCTCTTTCTCTCCTCTCCTCTCCTTTCAGTTCCTCTCCTCTCTTTTCTCCTTCTTCTTCCCTATGTCTTTGTCTTCACTCTAATTTTTTTGGTCTCACCACAATGACCTAACTCTTGAGTTCACTAAGACAGAGGCACTTAGACAGACTGCCCTCATAGACAGACTGCCCTTATAGACAGACTGCCCTTATAGACAGACTGCCCTCATAGACAGACTGCCCTTATAGACAGACTACCCTCATAGACAGACTGCCCTTATAGACAGACTGCCCTCATAGACAGACTGCCCTTATAAACAGACTGCCCTCATGCCTCCCTGAGTACACATGCACTCCCCCATCTGCTGCTTGCCTTTCCTCCCCGGGGCACTGGTACACTGAACAAACTCTGCTCCTTTAAGGGGAAAGGGAATTTTGCTATGCTGTTCCATGTATGTGACAATCCCCTTGTCACACACATACCCCCCAGTGGTGATATTTTATCTGTGTCCCNCAATAAAATTTATTTGAGCATCAGAGGAAAAGGGTTAACCACTATTAGTAAAAACAGAAATCATGAAATGTTAGCACACGCCCTTAATCCGTCTGGATCTCTATGAGTTCAAGGTCATACTAGGGAACAGAGCCAAGCGTGGTGACACTCGCCTTTAATCCCAGCATCAACCATAGAGTTCTGGAGATCTGTGCAGACAGACAGGAAGTGATGTAGCTTGGTGGAGAGAGGAAATGAGTTAGCAGAACAGGAAGATATATGTCTGTTTAGACAGAAAGTCTTGCTCTCTTTGGAAGCTGCAGCATTGGTAAGGTGAGGTTAGCTGGTGGCTGTTCCTATTACTCTGATCTCTGTCCGATTTTCACCCCTATTTCTGGCTCTGTGTTTTTATTTAATAAGACCATTTAGAAATTCATTTACAATTGGCATACCAGCGTGGGGCTCTCGAATTTCCACAAGGCTTAAAAGTGGTTAAAAAGGGCTTCTAAACATAGAATAATGGAGCCAAAATCAGCTTTTTACTTCATGTCTCATGAAGGTTGAAATATAGAGACGCCAAGGTACAGAGACTCCGTGGCATGTGGGCTTGAGTGCAGCATGGTGGATTCCCACCGCTATACACAGTGCTGTCTGCAAGCTGCTGCAGCATGGTGCAAGGTGGATATAGCTTTTGCTAATATAGACAAAAAGAAAAAAGAAAGAAAAAGGTTTCTGGGCTATACACTGCTGGATGGCGGCATAGACCCACTGCCTCCCAGAGTCTGCGGAGAGCATGGATCCCAGAGCTGGCAATAAATATATCACCACCATACTGGGAAGCTGAAGTGTGGGGAGTCAGCAGCCAAAGCTACCATTTCAGTACTAGACTCACTGCAGTTTAAAACAAAAGATACACAATAAAACAGACTTAGATAGAATAAACCTCTAAATGGTATACTGTTTATGTAAAAATGTACATAGGCTTGGAAGAGAGAGGAAAAGGAGTATAAAGAGTTATATAAAGAAATAGTTTTAAAAAATAAAGTCTTTAAAGAGACAGTAAAAGTAATACAAAAAATAAGCCACATAAAAATGGAAATCACATAGAGAGTCTGGATTATATTGTCTTCAGGATTTTTAACTGCAGAAAGCCAATATGTATATTTTAAAGGTATCTTGACTTCAAAATTTGGATCTTAGGATGTGTTGCTTTGGAAACGAGGCTCTGCATTTGTTTCCACAGGAAGCAAGAGGCTATGGATTTGTTCCAGGAGAAATGGATCAGATTTGATCAAGCCAGACCTCCTGAACCTTAACAGATGGTATCTATCAACAAAGATTATAGCCAGTCTTCCCAGGACTTGACCATTATCTCACATTTTCTCAGGATCCCCATTAGAATACAGCGCCCTTTATCAGCAGGAAGTAGCCTAGAAAACTACACCCACATTCCCAAAAAAATGGATTATGGATGTTTATCTTTGTTTAGGTTGTTGGTTACATATTGTTATTGGTCATAGTCAATATCTTTCTAAAAGAAGAAAGGGGAATATGATATGGAAATATGGGCTATAGATAGATATGATAGGATAAAAAGGTGAATGTTGAACCTACTTTTAAAGAGCAACTTGTTTAAAATGTTTTACATTGCTATAGATTTTAATTTATTGATACAAATTTAAAGTTAATTTTGTTATACTGTATATATATTTCTACTCCCATTTAAGGTATTATGTTTATGTAGCTCATTTAAATTGTAATGGATAATTAAGAAATACAGATTAATAATTAGTCTATGATAATCAAACTTATAGTCATGTTACATTTTCTGGATATACAAAGATATATTTCAGATAGATAGGTAATCTTCAAATACTTCAAAGACCTACAGAATATGGCATTTAAAATGTTTTAAAATCTTAGACTTCTGGACAGTGAGACACGTCTGCTCCTGGCAGCACTGATTTACTTCGAAGAGGAAGATGGGCATCGAAGACACTCCATATGGAGTTTATCTTCTTCTTGGCAAAAATAGCCATTTGGGCAAAAAACTGCTCTTGCTTGGACTTCTGATAATATGTTATATAAATTGGACATGCAGGACCCATAGGAAGGTGACTACTGAACTTTGCAAAACAAGATGGTCCTTCAGGTTCTTGCTTCATAAAGGAGAATACAAGACATTCTAGAGGACAGGAAAAAATGACTGAGAAACTCTGGGCCTATAGGCTGAAGATGGATGCCCCAACATTACAGAGGAACTTTGGATGACTGTCCAGGTAGCCAGCTGTCTCTGTCATTCTAGATTTTTAAAAGTTACTTAGAATGCTCTTCCTGTTTACTTAGGTAATATTATATCCTTCTGGGGTCTTTGATGTAGTTGAAGACTAGATAGTTTTAATTTTCCTTGGTTATAATAAAAGATAAATTAGATATAAAACTTTAGACTCACAAATATAGGATAATTTTGCCAAATACAAATAGACTAGATATTGTAACTGTAATTCTTGCGAGATAACTGTTTTGTTTTATCTAACTTTACTATGTTGAAGTTAAAACCTTCCTTTTAAATAGAAAGAAAAGGACAAATGATGGGGATATCTTTCTGTACGCTGTGAATATATGTTGCTCTGATTGGTTGATAAATAAAATGCTGATTGGCCAGTAGCCAGGCAGGAAGTATAGGCGGGATAAGCAGACAAGGAGAATTCTGGAAAGAGGAAGGCTGAGTCAGGAGATGCCAGACACCTGCCCAAGGAGCAACATGTAATGGGATGAAGGTAAAGCCATGGAACACGTGCTGACATATAGAATAATAGAAATGGGCTGAGTTTAAGTGGAAGAGCTAGTCAGTAATAAGCCTGGGCTAATGGCCAAGCAGTTATAATTAATAAGCTTCTGAGTAATTATTTTATAAATAGCTCCTGGACCTCCAGGCTGGAGAAACATGGGGCCTGGTGGGACCAGGCAGGACAGAGAAACCTTCCGATACACGCCCCTCCCCATCTACTCCAGAGCATCCGGTCTTAACCTGCTCATCTCTCGGCTGCATATACTTTTCTAAGTACTGTATGATTTCTCTGCTTTCTTTCATAACAAAACTTTCAAAGCTGTGGGCTGCACTTACTCCCCAAGAGTTCCAGAATCAATTCTAGTGGAGCTTGCATCCTCTATCGACGCTAATGGTGACATCTATGTCTCATCTCCTCTATTGTGAGCAGCATATGCCTCAACTGGTCACTCCCACCTTATGACAATACTTCCTTTCCTTGTCTCTTTTTTGGCCTCCCTGGTTCACCCTGTCATATTCTTGCTAGTTCCTCCAAACATAGCAGATGTCCACACTTAACAGCCTTGAAGTATTCACTGCTCAGACATCTCCTTTGTATCTGTTTATTCTTTGGATAATCTAATTCTATTTTTTGACCTTAAATGCTGCAGACCTGTGAAACCTCCAAATGTTGACCTATATTCCACACCTCGCTTTAGAACTCTAAACACATATGATCAACATCTTTAGCGCCAAATGGAGGACTCATGGGCATTTCCTGTGTGTCATGTTCCAGACAACACAGGATTCCGCAGGATCCATGTGTGCTCCTCGTCTCACACTTGCTCATTCAAGTGTACATAACTCCATCATCCCAGCTTCCTGAGTTCCTCTGCTCTCTTCATTTATAATTTGACACTCCTAAGCATCCATGGAAGTAGAGTTTATCACCCCCCAATCCTCTTTTTCCTGGGAACTACATCTAGTTCATCTGAATCTTGCTTATTCTTACTTCAATAAATGCATAAACCACTTCTCAGCAGCTCACCATCATTACCTTCTTCAAGCCATCAGTGTTTCTTGACTGAACAACCTCATGACTCTCCTCCATTCCCTGTCCACACCTGTATGTCTCAACATAAGAGCCTGTCACTGTGGTTCAACCTGGTTCAGAGTCACTCCACAGTTCTTGCTATGGCTGAGGCCAGCATTGTCCGACCACCACCACATGGCATCATTTCACCTCTCTTCCTTCCTCTCTAGGCCTGGACTCCTTTCTGCTCCACTCACTGACTATGCTCTGGCTCCAGGGCCTTCCAACTCACTCCATCCTGGGATGTTGTCTTAGTAAGGGTTTCTATTGCTGTGATGAAACACCATGACCAAAAACACATTGGGAAGGAAAGGGTTTATTTGGTTTACACTTCCAACATCATAGTTCATGTCACCAAAGGAAGTCAGGACAGGAATTCAAGCAGAGCAGGAACCTGGAAGCAGGAGCTGATGCAGACGCCATGGAGGGGTGCTGCTTACTGGCTTGCTCCTCATGGCTTGTTCAGCCTGCTTTCTTATTGAACCCAGGACCATCAGCACAGAAATGAACCACGTAAAATAAACTGGACCCGCCCCATCAATCACTAATTAAGAAAATTCCTCACAGGNTTTCCTATAGTCCCTTCTTATGGAGGCATTTTCCCAATCAACGCTCCCTCCTCTCCAATGACTCTGGCTTGTGTCAAGTTGACAGAAAATGAGCCAGAGCATCTCTTCACATTGTCTAAAGCTGTGCCCTGACAAATCCCACCAACACCACTGTACACACAAGCATCTTTTACATCCCACCACTGCCTGGTGGATTATTTATCTTTCTTCTCTTAAAGACAGGGTCTCATCAGCTCTTTTTTTAGGCTCAGGGAACATCACCAAGGAAGAGGAGTTGGAAAGAATGTTAAGAGCCTGACAATGATGGAAGGGCTGAAAAATATCATCTTCTGGACATGACACAGCCATTACAATCATGAACTCACAGCCACTATGGTTACCCACAGTGGGCTTGCACAAAACTGACCCTGTCAACAGTCATGGATCTGAAGGGCTTACGTGTTTCTCCCCTTCCCTGCTACTGATAGATTGGGGGTGGGGTTACCATTGTCTGTACTTGTATACTCATTGGTGAGCCCTCCAGGCTCCCATGAATACTTCTAAACATACTGTCATATAGACGCCNGTGTATGTGTAACAAAACAAAGCAAGCAAACCAAAAGATTATGGAGGAAAAGAATTTGTGGTGGAGGGTTGACAAGGGTGGGAGGAAGATAAGAAAGGTGGAAGGGGGGCCCCAGAGTGGTGGTGCAGCCGTTAGTTGCAGCACGCGGGAGGCAGAGGCAGATGTATCTCTGTGAGTTCGAGGCCAGCCTGGATTACAGAGTGAGTTCCAGGACGGTCAAGACTACATAGTGAGACCCTAAAAGAGAACATTCTCAAACAAGATGAATTTTAATAACATAATTATTTTCCTGTCTGGCTGAGCCACTACAAATGGAAGGGAGGAGAACTAAGCATGTATCGGGATGCTGTCAGTGTAGACAGTTGCCCTTCCCACAAAATAACTAAGACTTCTGAATTATGCTGTTTATTTTGGATTTTTTTTATTCTTTTCCCCCCTTCAATAACATGATTTAATGTTGGAGACCAAGATATTTTATAGAATTAATCAGATAATAGACTAGCTCATAGGTAGTACTTTATGAGCAAATCACTTCAGAATGGAACCCTAACCCCCAATAAGACTTGGATGCTAAGGCTCAAAGGAGGAAATTGTCCTGGTTGTAAAATATTCAGGCAGCAAAATTCTGCTTGATATTGCTTTGGAACCTAAGCTCTGTTCTGCAACTTCCTACCTCTGAATGGAGTCCTAACATGCAAACAGAAAAGTCACAGTATAAGGCTAACAGGAAATTATATCTTCTGAGAGGTCAAATTTGCTGAAACTTTTGAATAAGGCACAAAAGGGCAGGAAGACCAAAGAGCCTGGTGGAATCAGGACCTTGTCCCCTGAAGCCAATGGTGGAGTGGAGAATAATTTCATATCCTCATGCCTGGATTTTAAGTGCAGAAAGCAATATGCTGTGGTGAAAATATGGGACATAAATTTAATAAAATGAGTTTTATGAACCAGGACACTGCTAGGCTTCCCTAATTAAACTTTACCCTCATGTTAGGGCAATTTTCTTCTTTTTGAGACTAGCCTATTCTTTATTTCTTAACTCCCTGCACTCTTCTTACTGATAAAGCAATTTTTTTTTTGCTAAAACATATGTCCAGAGCTCATAAAGGATGCTAATTTGTCCACACTCCTGCACTGTTGAAAGACATAGAAAATAAATATATATTTTAGAAGGGAAATAAATGATCCAAGCATTACTTACCACTGTGGCCACCAGTACAACTTTCTAGATCTCTGTTAGGGGAATATTCTTTTTAACATGAGGAAATAATGTTTGTCTTTAGAGAACATTCAAGTCAAATGTTTTAGGTTAAAATATTAGCCTATAAGACCCAGAGAAGATGTCTCTTAGAGATCTTTGTCATTTTATTTACTAATTTATTTAAATTTCCTGATCATTAGTGTTTTACCTGCATACATCTCTGTGGGAAGACGTCAGAAGCCCTGGAACTGGAGTTGCAGACAGTTGTGAGCTGCCATGTGGATGCTGGGACTTGAACCCTGGTCCTCTGGAAGAGCAGCCAGTGCTCTTAACTGCTCAGCTATCTCTCCAGGCCCTCTCAGAGATTTTTAAATACATTCTCTTATGTCAAAAACTTGTCACTAATCCAACAGCGACAGCTAAGACTACTCCATGAAAGCACCTCAAAGTGACTCTCCAGCACTCACAGTTATAACTGCTCCCCGCAGGCAAAACAGACTTGTCATGCAAGTCACTATAAACTACCACAAAGAAAAAAATCTATGTCAAAGCTCACCATTAAAATATCCTCTTCAGCTACTAGGAAGCTAGCCAGTTATATGCTGAGCACCACGCAATAGCTAAAGCCCCAGAGTCAAGTAGTCCTCCCACAATTTAGGGCGTAATACACCTAAAAATACCTTACAAATCACTTGTGTCATTGCTTCAGCTTTTGACTGGATAGTAGATATTCAGGAGAACATCAACAGCAATGAATTCCAGTGTGGTGATTATATTATGTCCCCCAAAATATTGTGTACCCTAATAAAACTTATTTNGGGTCAGAGAACAGAACAGCCACTAGATTAAACATAGAGGTTAGGCAGTGGTAGCACATGC